>PITA01006612.1:0-98531 GCA_004023965.1 Spilogale gracilis
AGGCCCACGTCAGGCTCTCTGCTTAGCGGGGAGCCTGCTTCCTCCCTTCTCTCTGCCTACCTCTCTGCCTACTTGTGATCTTTCTGTCAATAAATAAATAAAACCTTTAAAAAAAATGTGCCAAAGATTTGAAGAGATACTTCACAAAATAAGATACACAATGGCCAATACATATAGGAAATGATACTTGATATCAATAGTTATTAGGGAAATGCAAATTAAAAGTCTACTGGAGGGGAACCTGGGTAGCTCAGTTGGTTAAACATCTGTCTTTGGCTTGGATGATGATCCCAGGGTCCTAAGATTGAGCCCCACATCAGGCTTCCTACTCAGCAGGAAACCTGCTTTTCCCTCTCCCCCTGCTTGTGTTCCCCCCTTGCTGTCTGTGTGAAGTAAATAAATAAAATCAATAAGTAAAATCTTTAGAATAAATAAATAAAAGCCTATTGGAATAGCTAAAATCAAAAGAACTGACAATATACAGTATCAGTAAGAACAAGGAACAACTGCAAGTTTATTTAATACAGTACTAGCAGAAATGCAAAATGGTACCACCTGGGAAACAGTTTGGCTATTTATTATAAAGTATACTTACTGGGGCACTTGAGTGGCTCAGTTGTTAAGCGTCTGTCTGCCTTCCTCTCTGGTCATGATCCCGGAGTTCTGCGATTGAGCCCCGCATCCCGATCCCTGCTCCGCAGGAAGCTTCTTCTCTCTCTCTCATTCCCCCTGCTTGTGTTCCTTCTCTAGCTGTGTTTCTCTCTGTCAAATAAATAAGTGAAGTCTTTTTTTTAAAAAATTAAAAAATAAAGTATACTTACCATATGACCCAAAGAAAGTACTCTTCAGCACTTACTCAAAATAAATGAAAGCATATATCTGTATAAGGCTTGTATAAGGATGTTCATAGAAGCTTTACTCCTAATAATCCCAAACTGGGAATAACTTAAATATCCATCAATAGGTAAATGAACAAACCATGCAATGGATTACTACTAAGCGGTAAAAAGGAACAAGCAAGAGATTAATGCAACAACATGAATAATTATGTCTGTTATGCATGCTAAACTATTTAGGGGAGGTCTTTTTAAAAAGATTTTATTTATTTATTTGACAGAGAGAGCACAAGCAGGCAGAGAGAGAGGAGGAAGCAGGTCTCCTGCTGAGCAGAGAGCTGATGTGGGGCATTGATCCCAGAAGCCTGAGATCATGACCTGAGACGAAGGCAGGGGCTTTACCCCATTGAGCCACCCAGGTGCCCTGAGGTCTTTAAAATACATCAAAAAATGAGATGGGTTGATAAATAGACACAAGGATGTATTAAAGCAAGCAGAGTGGCGCCTGAGTGGCTCAATTGGTTGGGCGACTGCCTTTGGCTTGGGTCATGATTCCGGAGACCAAGGATCGAGCCCCACATCGGGCTCCCTGCTCGGAGGGAGGCCTGCTTCTCCCTCTCTCGCTCCCCCTGTTTGTGTTCCCTCTCTGGCTGTGTTTCTCTCTGTCAAATAAATAAATAAAATCTTTAAAAAAAAAAATTAGATTCTAGTCGACTAGAATCTAATACAGTAAACCCTTGAACAACACCTTTGAATTGTGTGATTCACTTTTATACAGATTTTTTACGGTACTATAAATCTATTTTCTTTTCTTTCTGATTTTCTTAATTTTTTTCTAGTTTACTTTGTTGAAAGAATACAGCCTATAATACATCTAACATATGAAATCTGTGGTAATCAACTGTTTATGTTATTAATAAGATTTCTGATCAGCAGTAGACTTTTAAGTAGTTAAGATTTTGGGGAGTCAAAAGTTACACATGGGGACACCTGGCTAAGCTGGAACATGTGACTAAGCTGGAACATGTGACTCTTGATCTCATGGTTGTAAGTTCGGGTCCCACGCTGGGTATAGAGATTACTTAAAAAAAATAAAGTCTTTAAAAAAAGTTGTAGGTGGATTTTTGACCTTACAGGGGCTTGGCACCCCAGCCCCCAACATTGTTCAAGGGTCAACTGTAGTATGATCTACTGATGGGTATATGGGTGTTTACTGTAAATTTCTTTCAGTTTTGCTCTATGATTGAACATTTTTATAACAAAAGATTGTGCTGAGTGAAAGAACTCAGATACAAAAAGTACAATATGGTTTATTTACAGTACACAAAGCACTGTATAGTTTATTTATATGATTCTAGAACACAAAATAAATATCCAGTGACAGAAAGTAAATTGGTGTTTACCTGAGAGGAAAGTATTGATTGTAAAGGGACATAAGAAAAATTTTGGAGTGATGGAAATATTCTGTACACTAATTAGATGGTAATTACAGGGACATATGTATTTGTCAAAAGTCTTTGCATCATACACTTTAAATAAGTGCATTTATTTATGCAAATTGTACAATGATAAAGTTCATTTTATTATATTTATTTATTAAAGATTTTATTTATTTGACAGAGAGAAACACAGCCAGAGAGGGAACACAAGCAGGGAGAAGCAGGCTTCCCACCGTGTGGGAAGCCCGATGTGGGACTTGATCCCGGGTGTCCGGGATCATGACCTGAGCCGAAGGCAGTTGCTTAACCAACTGAGCCACCCAGGCATCCCCCCTTTTCTTTTTTTTAAAGATTTTATTTATTGATAAAGTTGATTTTAAAACAAACAGGAAGTGAGACCTGAGTGACTCAGTCAGTTAAGTGGCTGCCTTTGGCTCAGATGATGATCCCAGGGTCCTGGGATCAAGTCCCACATTGGGCTCCTTGCTCAGTAGGGAGCCTGCTGCTTACTCTACCTCTGCCTGCCATTCCCCTGCTTGTGTTTGCTCTTTCTGACAAATAAATAAAATCTTTTTTTTTTTTTTTAAAGATTTTATTTATTTGACAGAGAGAAACACAGCCAGAGAGGGAACACAAGCAGGGGGAGTGAGAGAGGGAGAAGCAGACTTCCGGCGGAGCAGGGAGCCCGATGTGAGGCTCGATCCGGGTCTCCGGGATCATGACCTGAGCCGAAGGCAGTCACTTAATCAACTGAGCCACCCAGGCGCCCCTAAAATCTTTTTTTTTAAAGATTTTATTTATTTGACACAGAGAGAGATCACAAGTAGTCAGAGAGGCAGGCAGAGAGAGGAGGAAGCAGGCTCCCTGCTGAGCAGAGAGCCCGATGTGGGCCTCGATCCCAGGACCCTAAGATCATGACCTGAGCGGAAAGCAGAGGCTTTAATCCACTGAGCCACCCAGGTGCCCATAAATAAAATCTTTAAAAAAATAAAATAAAATATGTTGTAGAGCATCTTTTCATATACTTATTTCCATCTGTATACCATCTTTGGTAAGATGTCCTTGAAGGTGTTTGGCCCATTTTTCATTGAGATGGTTTTCTTAAGTTTTTTTTTTTTAGTTTTTTTTTTTTTTTAAGATTTTATTTATTTACTTGACAGATAGAAACACAGCTAGAGAGAGAATACAGGAAGGGGGAGTGAGAGAGAGAGAAGCAGGCTTCCCGCCAGGCACGGAGCCCAATGTGGGGCTCGATCCTGGGACTCCTTATTGACTGAGCCACCCAGGCACCAATTTTCTTGTAAAGTTTTAAGATTTTTTTTTACATTTTGAATAAAAGTCTTTTATCAGATGTGGGGGTTTTTATAAATATTTTCTCTCAGTCTGCGACTTCTCATTCTCTTGGCATTGTCTTTCACAGGAAGAAATTTTTAATTTTAATGAAGTTCATCTTATCATTTATTTATTTCATAAATTGTGCCTTTGGTCTTATATCTAAAAAGTGATTGCCAAACCCAGGGTCACTTAAGTTTTCTCTGATATTTTCTTCTATCAGTTTCATAATTTTGCATTTTACATTTAAGTCCGTGATACATCTTGAGTTGATTTTTGTGAACAGTGTAAGATCTCTGTCTACACTCAATTTTTTATATGTACATAATCCAGTTATCTCAGCATCATTTGTTGGAAAGACTAACTTTGCTCTATTGCATTATCTTTGCTCCTTTATCAACAATCAGTTGACTGTCTTTTTTTCTTTTTTTAAAGATTGTATTTATTTATTTATTTATTTGACAGAGAGAGACATAGTTAGAGAGGGAACACAGCAGGGGGCAATGGGAGAGGGAAAAGTAGACTCCCCATCTAGCAGGGAACCTGACGTGGGGCTCTATCCCAGGACCCTGGGACTATGACCTGAGCAGGAGACAGACGCTTAATGACTGAGTCACCCAGGGGCCCTCAGTTGACTGTTTTTATGGGAGTTTATTTTCGGGGTTTCTATTCTGTTCCACTGATCTATTATTGCCAATACCACACTATATTGATTAATGTGGCTTTATAGTAAGTCTTGAAGTCAGATAACATAGTCTCCCAACTTTGTTCTTCTTCAATATTGTGTTGGTTATTCTGAGTCTTTTGCATCCATGTATGAATTTTAGAATCAGCTTATCAATATCCAGAAAGTAATATGAGCTGAGATTTTGTTTGAAATTGTACAGAATGTATGAATTAAGTTAAGATTGGTTTACTTGGGGGGCACCTGGGTGGCTCAGTTGGTTAGGCCACTGCCTTCGGCTCAGGTCATGATCCTGGAGACCCAGGATCGAGTCCCACATTGGGCTCCCTGCTCAGCGGGAAGCCTGCTTCTCCCTCTCTCACTCCCCCTGCTTGTGTTCCCTCTCTGGCTGTGTTTCTCTCTGTCAAATAAATAAAATCTTAAAAAAAAAAAAAAGATTGGTTTACTTTGGGAGAGAACTTATAATTATTGGGGAGCAGAAGAAGAATTATTTTGGAGATAAAGAGATAATAAATAAGTTAGTAAAAATCAGCTATAGACAAATGGGATTTTAGCATAAATTATATATTAGATAATATTGCATATTTACCTTAAATTTCTTGGATGCGATAGCGGTATTATGATCATGTAGGAAAATGTTCTTGTTCGTAGGAGATAAATACTGAAAAATTTAGGGATAAAGTATCATCATGCCTGAAAATTACTTTCAAATGGTTCAGGAAAGTGTGTGCGTATGTGTGTGTGTTTGCACACACACTTGCATGTTTAGAAAGAGAGATATAGGAGGCCTGGGTGGCTCAGTGGGTTGAGCGTCTGCTTTCAGCTCAGGTCATGATCTCAGGGTCCTGGGATGGAGGCCCATAGGGCTCTCTGCTCAGCGGGGAGCCTGCTTCCTCCTTGTTCTCTGCCTGCCTCTCTGCCTGTGTGTGATCTCTCTCTCTGTGTCAAATAAATAAATAAAATCTTTAAAATCCGGGCTCCCTGCTCAGCAGGAGGCCTGCTTCTTCCTCCCTCACTCCCCTGCTTGTGTCCCTTCTCTCCCTGTGTGTGTGTCTCTCTCTCAAATAAATAAATAAAATATTTTTTTTTAAAAAAGCAAGATATATTCTACAAGGAAGACAGGAATCAGGGAATGCACTTTTGCAGGAGGTGACTGTATACATTTGTGGTTTTTTTCTTGTTATTTTTATCCTTCATGAATAACTTCTAAGACTCAGGAACCAGGGACCATGATTCCTTTGCTTCTCATCATACATCCAGCCCTTAGCACAGTGCTTGGCATATAGTGGGTCCCTGTTTAAGGGACTCACTGCTTTAACAAAGTAGTCCCCAAAGAGTAGTGGTTTAGTACAACAGAAATTTACTTGGTCATCCCTTTGCTAAACAATGCAGGTATTTCTGGCAGGCAGCTTCCTGCCATGTGGTGATTGCAGAGACTGAGACTGGGACTCCTTTCATATTTTGGCTTCATCATTCCCAGGGCATTTGTTATTCTCAGCAGTCAGTCAGCAGAAGGGGAAAGAGTGTGAAGAAGGCACACCTGCTTCTTAAAATCCTTGTCATACGTACAAAATCATACATCTCGTTTTCCCTCACATTCTATTGGTGAATACTAAACATATGGCCACACTGAGAAGCAAGATGTGTGTGTCTATGGGTGGAGGGTAGGGAGTGTCTGGAAAATCACAGTGCCTGAGCTAGCAGCCACTTCCCGAGGACAACTCTATAATATGGAAAGAAAATGGATTTTAGTAGACAGCTAACCATCTCTGCCATGGGGCTTGAATGTTTGTTGAGCGAATGAATAACGCTTCTGGGACTGCGCTATTCTTTGCAAATGTAATCTAAATCTCAGAATGTGGAAAGCTCAGATGCAGTTCAAGCAACCACTGCTGGTTCTGTTGATTTTGTACTTCCTCTCTGGCAAGATATAGTAAGAAGGCCTAGAGTACCCTCCTGTCTGAAACAACTTAAAAACCCGATGAACAAAATGTATGAAAAAACAATTTCCAGATATTGGACATCAAACAGTGTAAGACAGTGATCTTTGAGAGAGGTAAGCCCTATGATTTTCCTAGCTTGCTGCCTGGAAAGAGTTTCCAGGTTGTGGCACAGGGAGAGAGAACTCAGGCAAAGCCTAGTCATCTCTCTGAACTGTGGAAACATAGTTTGAGGAGGCTAAAGTGGCTAGAGTTTGCAGAGTACAGTACCAGAGATGAGAGCAATGCACAGAGACAGCTGTGGGGATCTTCAGGGAGTTCCACTGAGGTTACTTTTTCCCCTGAAGTTTTCAGCTATTAATTAGTGCACATGAGGGGAGAAACCATCCATCCTGCTCAGCGGGGAGCCTGCTTCCTCCTTGTTCTCTGCCTGCCTCTCTGCCTGTGTGTGATCTCTCTCTCTCTGTCAAATAAATAAATAAAATCTTTAAAATCCAGGCTCCCTGCTCAGCAGGAGCTGAGAAGTGTGGAGAACTACCTGAAAAAAGCAGGAGAAACAATTCTCAAAGCTCACCCAGAGACAAGAATGAATCAAGTTTGCACCAGGCAGTAGAAAATCTTATAATTCATGGATCACTGAGGAGTAGAGGAACATTACCTTCACACTCAAAGCTGCTCTAGACTCATATAAATTAAGAGCAAGTCTCAAAAAGATTGAACAGTTTATATAAATTCTTTAACTGCATCTCAGGACAAAGCTCAAAATTACTTACAAATACAAAAATATCTAGCACCTGACAAGGTAAAGTTCATAATGGCTGGCATTTAATTTAAAAATTACAAAAATATATGGGGCGCCTGGGTGGCTCTGTCAAGCTTCTGCCTTCGGCTCGGGTCATGTTTCCAGAGTCCTGGGACCAAGCCCCACATCAGGTTCCCTGCTCAGCAGGAAGCCTGCTTCTCCCTCTCTCACTCCCCCTGCTTGTGTTCCTTCTCTAGCTGTGTTTCTCTCTGTTAGATAAATAAATAAAATCTTATTAAAAATAAATAAAAAAGTAAAAATTACAAAAATATAAAGAACCAGGAAAATACAACCCATAATGAGGAGAGCAATCAATCAATAGAATAATTCCAGAAATGCCACAGATGATAGAATTAGTAGACAAGTATATTAAAATGAAACTATAACCATATTTCATATGTTCAAAAAGACAGAGATAAGATTAAGCATATTAAGTAAAAATATAAAAGATATAAAAAGAGCCACAATAAATTCTAGATGAAAACTACAAAGTCTGAGGTGAAAAATATACTGTATGAGGATAGCAGTAGATTAGCAACAGAAAAAGAAAAGATCAGTGAATATAAAGACAGCAGTAGAAACTGCAAAATGAAACACAGAGAGGAAAAACACACACACAAAAATATAAACAAGATCAGGAAAACTTTAATATAATTTTAATCAACCCAATATATATGTCATTAGAGTCCCTGAAGAAATATGTGAGAGACAGAAGAAAATACTTGAAGAAATAATGACTGAAAACTCTAAACTAGATAAAAACTACAAATCCATAAATGAAAGAAGCTCAATAAACCCCAAGTACAAGAAACACAATAAAATTACACAAAATAACATGATAAATTGCTTAAAACCAATGATATGCTCCTGGATATGACTGACCTGTTAATCTGTCCCATAACTTTCCCTTTGGACAGGAACTAAGCTAAAGATACACTATTTCTAGAACATTACCAGACTATGAGGTTTAGTATCTGCTCCATTCCAGAATCTTTAAATGAATCAGAATAGCCCTAAAATGTGAGATCCAGCCCCAGGCGATACTAGCTGTCACTAATGTTCATCCAGACAGCAACCATTTACTGCCCAGAATTGTTCCATTTATCTTCTTTGCCTACTTGGCTTGGTTTTAATCCATTCTCACATCCTTTTTACTTGCACAATTCATTTGAACAGGATTTTTTGGCTTTGGCTATCAGTACCCTTTCCAGACCTGATTGGGTAAATGCCTTCTGCCCCAGCTCTTAGGACCAGATAAGCCAAACACCATCCTACCAGTTTTCTTGTGAACATTTCCCAGGAAATTTGAAAAAGTAGATCTTAAAATTTCTCACCACCAGAAAAAGAATTTAGCTATGTGAGGTGATGAATGGCAACTAAACTGATTCTGGTGATCATTTTGCAATATATGCATATTGTAAATAATTATTTTATATATCTAAAAAATACCATGTTGTATATCAATTATATCTGAATTAAAATTTTTCTAAATATAACTTAAACTTTCAGACTATGTGGCCAAACTCTAGGTAATATTGGGATCTACCTGGTTGCTATGAAAATTTTATCAAGTTGAAAATTGAGAACTTCAATTATATAAATATGGGGCCTGAATTGAAACATGCCTTCACATCAATTATGCTTTAAGAGAAATAGCTATATTCTTACTGTCTCATAGTTGAGTGATAACTACTAATACTATTGAAAGAAATACTCTATAACAAGATGCTTTTATGTAAATAAAGTTGAATAAAGTATTTTTGGGTATCTTTTGTATTACTGCAAAAATTTAATTTTGGAGGGATTGTTTGTTTCTATAGCTATCATTGAAAAACTAACCTACAGGGCGCCTGGGTGGCTCAGTGGGTTAAGCTTCTGCCTTCGGCTCAGGTCATGATCTCAGGGACCTGGGATCTAGGTCTGAATCTGCTGAGCAGAGAGCCTGTTTCCTCCGCTCTCTCTGCCTACTTGTGATCTCTCTCTGTGTCAAATAAATAAATAAAATTAAAAAAAAAAAACCACAACTAACCTACATACATGGATATCTGATCATATTGCTCTTTGTTAAAAACACTTGGACATACTTCTGCTGTATAAATAATGTTCAATTATTATTGTAGAGTCATACATGGCTTATGGGTACAATCCTAAAATAAACCAGCATGGGTGAAGTGAAAAGGAATATGGGAATTCAGAGACTATAGCCTGGGGTTTCAACAAGTTGCTAGATGGTGAGCTTTGGAATTCTTATGGCATTGCAGCTAAGCCTACATGATTTGTGGGCTAGTGAATGGATATAATTATGTACAAGAAGTTTAAATGAGGATTCATGGTCTTCATTTAAGAAACAAAATTGGGGCGCCTGGATGGCTCAGTGGGTTAAAGCCTCTGCCTTCAGCTCAGGTCATGATCTCAGGGTCCTGGGATGGAGGCCCACTTCGTGCTCTCTGCTCAACAGGGAACCTGCTTCCTCTGCTCTCTCTCTGCCTGCCTCTCTGCCTACTTGTGATCTCTCTCTCTCTTTGTCAAATAAATAAATAAAATCTTAAAAAAAAATAAAAAACAAAATTGATGCATAGATGCATAGACATTTTTTAAAGAAGATATACAGATGGCCAATGGTACATGAAAAGATGCCCAACATCACTAATTATCAAGGAAATGCAAATCAAAACCACAATTCTCATACCTGCTAGAAAGACTATTATCAAAAAGACCAAAGGTAATAAGTATTGGTGAGAATGCAGAAGAAAGGGAACCCTTGTACACTGTTGGTGGGAATATAAATTGGTGCAGTCACTATGGAAAACGGTATGGAAGTTTCTCAGAAAACTACAAGTAGAACTACCATATGATCTAGCAATTCCCCTTCTGGGTATTTATCTGAGGAAGATGAAAACACAACTTGAAAAGGTATGTGTACCCCTGTGTTCATTACAGCCTTATGGTAGCCAAGATGTACAAACAACCTGTGTCTATCAGTAAATAAATGAATAAAGAAGATGGGGTATGTGTATATATATATATATATATATATATATATATAATTTAAATATTTAAGTAATTTACTAAATATTTAAGTGAATGGATGGAATTCAAAAAAGAGAAGCTGAGATGTCTGCCTCTTTTCTTGTTGCAACTCTATGGATCTCCTTGATTTGGGTATTTGAGGAAGGCTGGACAAGAATGCCCCATTATTCGCACTCAGGAGTTCTGTTTCTGACCGGTCTTGTAATTCTGACAAAAGAAAGCAAATGACCACTGTGTTAAAGAAGAAATATGTATTGCATGCGATGGCCAGAGAATAATTGGTTGCATGCAGCAGAAATTGGTCTTGACCTCTGATGGTTAGTATTTATATTACCATTTCAACAAATAAGAAAAGATTATAGAGGGCACCTGGGTTGGGGCCTCTGCCTTCGGCTCAGGTCACGTTCCCAGGGTCCTGGGATCAAGGCTCACATCAGGTTCTCTGCTCAGCAGGAAGGCTGTTTCCTTTGCTCTCTCTGCCTGCCTCCCTGCCTACTTGTGAATCTCTCTCTGTCAAATAAATAAGTAAAGTCTTAAAAAAATATACTTTAGTATTTTTTAAAAAAAGAAAAGATTATATAGCATGTGTCAAAAAGCTTAGCCCTAGCTCAGTTCTAATGTCCTTGCCATATGTTTGGGGAAGGGCCTTCTGATCCCAGACTACAAGTCCAGGTGACTGTCACAGGTTTTTGTTAATGTCAGTTTTCTGATAGGCAAGCTGAATCCTGGAAGCCTCTTAGACGTTAAAAAATATGAATCTCTCCATTCTTCATTCCCCGAGCATGTATAGATTCATAAATGTATTAATCTGTGACAAATCATTGCTATTATTTCATTTGTATTTTTGGATCTCTAATGAATTCATTCATTCAACAGAAACTTCCTAAACACCTATCACACAAGTATAGTCCCTGTTTTCAAGGAGGCGATGGTTTAATGAGGGAGACAGGCAAGTAAATGAATAATTACTATGTATTATAAATGCTATGGTAGAAGTATGTATAGGGTTTAGGATATAAAAGGTTTCTTTCAGGGCGCCTGGGTGTCTCAGTCTTTGAGCATCTGCCTTCAGCTCGGGTCATGATCCTGCTTGGCGGGAAACCTGCTTCTCCCTCTCTCACTCCCCCTGCTGTGCTCCCTCTCTAGCTGTGTTTCTCTCTGTCAAATAAAATCTGTAATAAAAAAAAAAAAAAGATTTCTTTCATTGTCTTATAAATTTAGAAATTGATAGACTAGACTTATAATTGCTGATAAACCCAGATCAAATATAAGGAAGGGTTTACAGGTCATGAATCAAGGTATTAATACCTTGAGTTTAATCCCTGTATTGTTAAATATATGAACATTATTGTTGGGTTTGGCCAGCAAACCATGAGGCAGTGAAGGAAAAGATTACTCCAGACATCTTAGTAGGAGAAAGGAGAAGGCGAGAGGGGACCAGATGCTCTAGTGGCAAAAGGTCCTTTGCCAAACTTTGCCTCCATTTTCATTGTGAATGTTATCAATATCACAAGGGAATAAGAAAAACAAAAAGGAGTGAGAAGTCTTAATAATCAGGACAGTGACACAGAGAGTATCGTGTGATTGGAGCAAGTTGTGCTCCTTGTTAAAGTCTGATGTCGACCGCCTCCCCAAAGAGAAACGGGGGATGCTTGGGATAACGCAAATCACACAGCGAGGTTTATTTCTAGCTAGCTAGGGTCTAAGCATCTGCCAGGCACAGCAGGTTTTAGCAAGGACCCCGAATGCAAGGGTCTAGGGGTTTATATACATTTCAAACAGCAAGCATGAGTTACACAGTAATTTTCCTGGTTGGATGAGATAACATTTTAGCCCCCTCCCGAGTTCCTGAAATGCCCACACATTTCAGGAACTGGGGCAAGGAAGCAAGATGCAGGATGGTTCCTTGACTTATCTGCCCTCATTTGGTAAACACAGGCCTTGTAAAGGCATCAATCACCAGGGGGTCTTAGGTATGTAGAGGCCTAAATCACCAGGGAGTTTCAGAGCCTGTTATGCCAGCCTTGAGGCTAAGCAGGCCCTAACACTCCTGACTCCTGTGCAGACAGGGAGTGACCGCCAAAGATAAATGTTATGTCCTAAGTCAAGCCTTTACTCCCCGGATGAGTACATTGAGCTGCTATGAGGTTTTCAGACCAGAAATTACAAAGGATGCCCTGTTTTCTGGACACTCCTTTGCTTTTCAATTAGTCTCATCCAGGGAGGCATGTGTTTATTAAATCTTATTTAGCCAGGTATTATGAATTCCCATAAATTGTGACATGTTTCCTTGTTAGAATTTAATCAGCAACTACAGATAGAGTTTTAGTTTTAATTTTGTTTCACTAGAAAGTATGGTCTCCAGATAAGATCTAATCTTAAGAGTTTTTAAAAGATTTTATTTATTTATTTGACAGAGAGAGAGAGAGAGAGAGAGAGAGAGAGCGCACAAGTAGGCAGAGTGGCAGGCAGAGGCAGAGGGAGAAGCAGATTTTCCACTGAGCAGGGAGCCTGATGTGGGGCTCAATCCCAGGACCCTGGGATCATGACTCAAGCTGAAGCCAGCTGCTTAACCCACTGAGCCACCCCAGGCGCCCCATTTTAAGACTTTATATCTGTGTGGGCACCTGGATGGCTCAGTGGGTTAAAGCCTCTGCCTTCAGCTCGGGTCAGATCTCAGGGTCCTGGGATCAAGGCCCGAGTCGGGCTTTTTGCTCGGCGGGGAATCTGCTTCTTCCTCTCTCTCTGCCTACTTGTGAGCTCTCTCTGTGTCAAATAAATAAATAAAATCTTTTTTAAAAAGCCTTTATATCTGTGTTCGGCGGGGAATCTGCTTCTTCCTCTCTCTCTGCCTACTTGTGAGCTCTCTCTGTGTCAAATAAATAAATAAAATCTTTTTTAAAAAGCCTTTACATCTGTGTTAAACCCTCACGCTTTTATGTTACTATGACGGGGAATCTGCTTCTTCCTCTCTCTCTGCCTACTTGTGAGCTCTCTCTGTGTCAAATAAATAAATAAAATCTTTTTAAAAAAGCCTTTATATCTGTGTTAAACCTTCACGCTTTTATGTTACTATGACCTGGGATTCCCAGGTCTAGGTGCTACCACTGTCTGTGAACCTGATTCTTCTTCAGTGAAATGATCCCATCTGCCCTACCACAGGCATTCTTTATTTATTTTTTTAATTTTTATTTATTTAAAAGATTTTATTTATCTGACAGAGAGAAACACAGCGAGAGAGGGAACACAAGCAGGGGAGTGAGAGAAGGAGAAGCAGGCTTCCTGTCAAGCAGGGAGCCCAATGTGGGGCTCAATCCCAGGTCTCCGGGATCATGACCTGAGGTGAAGGCAGTCACTTAACCAATTGAACCACCCAGGTTCCCTGGCATTCTTTATTTTTAGGACACTTACAGTTACTGTGAATCACAAAATTGGCTTTCAGTACTGTGTCCCTGAACAGTTAGTATTTCCCATGAAAATTTGGTAGCAATAAATGAAATAAAATATACCATACGTATAGCACAAGAAGAGCTACAATCACACAACATTTGCTTGTGTAATTAATTTAATGTATAGTGGAGGGGCACCCTGCTGGCTCAGTTGGAGGAGCCTACAACTTGATCTTGGGGTTGTCAGTTCCAGCCCTATATTGGGTGTAGAGATTACTTAAGCAAAACTTAAAAAAAAATGTATGATGCAAACATCTTCTTCCAATCTCTTTGCTCTTTTACAATAAGGTAAAAATGTCTGATTAATGTATTTAAATAACAAAGTTTAGAAAGATGTTGGGTTAATTACCAGATCAGCAGGAAAATGTAGGCTTAATGCCTTTATTATTTCCAAATTCAGTTTGGGAACTGAGATATTAAATTGGAGTAGGTGGGACATTTGTAGGGGGTATAAATCTTTGTTTCTAATGAGATTTAATTAATTTACAAATACTGTAATTGGTAAAAATCTAAGAGCAAAATATTTCTTTTTAGCCATAAATTGCTCTGAAGAGCACTGTTGGAAATAGTATTAAAAATTATTCCTGGGGTACCTGGCTGGCTTAGTCAGTAGAGTCTGAATTCTTGATCTTGGGGTTATGATGTTAGAGCTCTATGCTAGGGTAGAATTTACTGGAAAAAAAAATTATTCATACTGTATTTTAAAGCTTATTTTGTAATAGATTCCCAGAAACAAAAATCTTTTGCAATGACCAAAATTCTTTTCCGTTAGTTTTGTAATTTGGGGGCACATTTCAAGGATTACTTCATTTTCCTTCTTTTCTTTTTCTCTCTTTTTCTCTTTGTTTCTTCTTTCTTTGTTTCTTTGTTGCTTTCTTTCTTTGTTTCTTTGTTTATTTCTTTTTCTTTCTTCATGCAAGATTAAACAGAGAAACACAGACCTTGAGATGAGATTTTTTGTCTTTTTTCTAAGATTTATTTATTTAGTTTATCTTTTTTTAAAGACTTATTTATTTATTTGAGAGACAGAGAGAGAGAAAGAGATACCTAAGCAGGGGGAGCGGGAGAGAGAGAAGTAGGCTCTCGGCTGGGCAGAGAGCCCGATGTGGGGCTCTACCCAGGACTCTGAGCAAATGCTTAACTGACTGTGACACACAGGTGCCCCTTATTTATTTACATAATAGAGAGAAAGAAAGAGAGAGAAAGCAGGGGGAGGGGCAGAAGGAGAGGGAAAGAGAATATGAAGCCGACTTGGCTAGGAGCAAGGAGCTGAGGTGGGGCTGGATCTCAGGACTCTGAGATCAGGTCGGAAGCCAAAATCAAGAGTCAAACACTTAATAGACTGAGCCATCCAGGTGCCCTGATTTTGTCTTTTTTTTAAAAATAGCTGAAGCTATGTTTTAAATTGTATGTATCAAAGGTAATTCAATCTAAAAAAATATACAGCATTTAATAATTTAATCTTTATCTCAGCATTTTGAATATTTTATTACACATAACATTTATAATACATAATAATTTAATACAACATAAAATAAAATATTATTGTATACTTTTATATATAATGTAATGTATAAAATTAAGATAAAGCTTGTCTTTGCAGTAGATCCTTTGTGATAGAACCACTGGCAAGCAAATGTAATTTCCATTAGGTTTTCTAGTCTCTTAGTTTCTGAAGCTGATTTTCCAACACAAAACAAAATTTTTTTAAAAGCAAGGAAATCGGTGGCTAGGTTATGGGGAAAAAAAACTATTAAAAAAACAAAATAAAGTACTTATAGAAAAAAATAAAATAAAATAAAAGCAAGAAAATCCCCCAACACCAAAACCCTCTTCGCCCACTTCCCAAACTGATATTGGAGGTAAGCCAAAACTCAGTAGCAGGATTCCACTCCCATTAGCACAGTTATATGAATCTGAATACCTTGCAACTCTAGGGATTTTGAGGATCACAAGGATTATATCAAATTTTGAAGCTCATGTTGCCAACTGAATGAGAAGCCAACACGAAATAACTTTCAACTTATGTTGTAATCTACCTGGGTTTTATGTAATAAGCTATACATTGAAAAAATATTTTTAAAATTGGTGAGTTTTTTGAATGCTATTTTTTAATGACAACAGAATATTATGAGGAGAAATCATATTAAACTCCAATCTTTGTCTTAACATTTTTATATGTAATATGTAAATATTATCATCTATATACATAAAAATACACATAGAAATTAAAGTTAAGACAAATATTAGGGGCGCCTGGGTGACTCAGTTGGTTAAGCATCTGCTTTCAGTTCATGTCATGATCCCAGGGTCCTGGGATGGAGCCCTACATCGGGCTCCCTGCTCAGCCGGAAACTTGCTTCTCCCTCAGTCCCTCTCCCCCACTTGTGCTCTCTCTCTTTGTCTGAAATAAATAAAATCTAAAAAAATAATAAGACAAAGATTAAACATTTTAAAATATTTGCTTTTCATGATGACTTCATGTTATCATTAGTTAATAGATCAGAATACTTTTCATGTTTTAAGTTTTATTTAAGTTCTAGTTAGTTAACATATAGTGCAATATTAGTTTCAGGAGTAAAATTTAGTGATTCAGATTCATTATTTACAGACAACACCCAGTGCTCATTATGACAAGTGCCCTCCTTAATACCCATCACCGATTTGATTTAGCTCATCCCCCTGCACCTCCCCTCCACAACCCTCATTTTGTTCTCTATGGTTAAGAGTCTCTTACAGTATATCTTCTTCTTCTCTTTCTTTTTTTTTTTTCTTTTTTTTCAGATCAGTGTACTCTTAGGGCAAGGTTCATTGTACTGATAGTGGGTCCAAGTCAATATTTCGGTCTTGATTTTTTTTTTGATTGGCTGTTTTCATGATTAGATCATTGTATTTACCTAGTAATGTTGCTGACAAGAGTTCATAGCTCTGTTATTTTCTTCTTGTTTCTTGTTTTTGCATTACCGGTATTAGCTTCAATCAGCAGTTTCTTTGTAAAAATATTTCTAAGCTACTTATCTACTTCATGAAGATTAGTTTAGTTAAAACTAGTAGATAATAAATTCCACAAACCAAGTACATACAAAGTACAGTCTGTAGCAAGTTGGTGAAAGTTCCTTTATTCTCTCCTTTGGAGGGTAGATCTCCCACTTTCCCTTCAAGATACCCTATTTACTATAAATTCTATGTGACCACTTGGAATCCACTAAATAAGGGAAACATCTCACTGTCAATCTATACAATAAATGTGAGCAAAATTGAATTCATTTTTATCAAAAATGAAAAAATATATATGTAAGTTTAAATATTTTCTGTTCTCTCCTCAAGGGTAGAATTGCATCTTCCCTGAGTTGTGTGTATCCCATTTCGGGGGCCATCATGTTAGAAAATGAATGTGTTCTCTGATAACCAAATTTTTTTTTTTAAAGATTTTATTTATTTGACAGAGAGAAACACAGCCAGAGAGGGAACACAAGCAGGGGGAGTGAGAGAGGGAGAAGCAGGCTTCCTGCGGAGCGGGGAGCCCGATGTGGGACTTGATCCCGGATCTCCGGGATCATGACCTGAGCCGAAGGCAGTTGCTTAACCAACTGAGCCACCCAGGCACCCCTGATAACCAAATTTTTAAAAGAAAAATGGTACATATGATCAGAGGCAGGGAAGAGAAAGAGAAGAATGAAGGGTAGGACTCCATTTGTTTTTCCTGGAATACTTCTCTCTAGCCCCTGATTAAGTGTTTGCTCAGCGAGAAGCCTGCTTCTCCCTCTCTCACCCCCCCCTGCTTGTGTTCCCTCTCTGGCTGTGTTTCTCTCCGTCAAATAAATAAATAAAATCTGTAAAAAAAAAAAAATCTACATTTGATTGAAGTAGCAAGTGGATACTGTAAATACAGCCCATGGCTGTAAATACACACTGAATACTAAGTTCTGCTTGTCTCTGCTATTTCCATCATGCCAATATGCTGCAACCTTTTGCTTTTTCATTTTCTTCTCATTCGATTCTTCTATCATACTTACCATTCACATGTAGAAATACTAATTGTTTCCATGTTTTTGTCTTTATGTACATTTTCTACCCCACCTTGTCCCCTGATGTCTTTTTCCTCTCATGTTTTTAAAAAATGTGTGAATCTGGGGCATTGAGTAGCTCAGATGGTTAAGCGACTGCCTTCGGCTCAGGTCATGATCCCAGAGACCCAGGATCGAGCTGCACATGGGGCTCCCTGCTCGGCGGGAAGCCTGCTTTTCCCCCTCTCACTCCCCCTGCTTGTGTTCCCTAACTGTGCTTCTCGCTGTCAAATAAATAAAATCTTTAAAAAAAAATGTGTGAATCTGCTTCAGTAGGTGTATCAAAATAGTTCTGTTCAAAGTATAGGAAACAACAAAATTACTGTAAAATTAGATAGTTCTGAGATAAGATCTAAAAGAATAATTTTATGGCATCTTATAGTACTTATGTGATAAATAAGGTAATATGGTGGCTACTACAGAGTCAGACTTGGATTGAAAATCTAAGCTGTGCCATTTTAAGATTTGTTACTCTACCATGGACTTGCCCTACGTACAAAATGGAGCTAATAATATTTTTACATATAAGCATCTACTGTGCTTATTTATGAGGCTAGAAAACACATAATTAACATTATTTTCAACTGTACTTTGGTCATACATTTTAAGAATGAATATTACATTTAACTGGTTCTAGTCCAAGCAATGGGAACAGCTAAGATAACACGGTTTGTATTCTCCACAGCTCCCAAGGAATTCAGGTAACAGTTTTCAAATTAACAAAATCTAATGAAAACTTTACTCCTTGCTTCCAGAAAATATTATGATGGATAGGAAATACTCTAAAATAGCAGAGGAAAAGTATTGTTATTCTGTTATAAACATGTCAAGCACTGCACTTTCCATCTTTTCTGCACTAACCCACCAAATGAGTTTACTCACGGATATTCAGAATATCTACTTTTTTTTTAAACTAAATTCTATACCCTGAGATCAAGAGTCACACACTCTACTGACTGAGTCTGCCGGGTACCCTAGGTTATCTACTTCTTGAATGAGCTGTGGTAGTTTAGTCTTTTTAAGGCCATTGTCAATTTCATCAAAATGTATTAGCATACAGTTGTTTGTAAAATGCTTTGTTTTAATGTCTCTAGGACCTGCAATGATGTCTCTGCCTTCATTGCTAATATTCATTTTTTTTTTTTAATCAGTTTGGTTAGAGCTCAGCCTTATTAGTTGCATCCCACACATTTTGGTATTTGTGTTTTCATTTCATTCAGTTAAGAATATCTAATTTCCCAGGGTGCCTGGGCCGCTCAGTGGGTTAAGCGTCTGCCTTTGGTTCAGGTCATAAAACTAGGGTCCTGGGGATTGAGTCCCACATTGGGCTTCCTGCTCCACAGGGAGCCTGCTTCTCCTTCTGCCCCTCCCTCTCCACTCTTGTGCTCTTGCTCTTTCAAATCAATAAAAAAAAAAAATCCTAAAAAAAAAGAAAAAAGACTTTCTAATTTCCCTAGACCTTGTCTTTGAGTAGAGGGTATTACAAATGTGCCATCCAATTTCCAAATATGGGTGGATTTTTCATATACATTATTTTTAGCCTAATTTCTTTGTGATCTAAGACTATGTTTTATGTAACTTCAGTCCTCCTAAATACACACACACATATATATGATTTTATTTTACAGAAATACAGCTAGAGAGGGAACATAAGCAGGGGGAGTAGGAGATGAAGCAAACTTCCTGCCAAGCAGGAAGCCAATATAGGGCTTGATCCCTGGACTCCAGGATCATGACCTGAGCCAAGGCAGATGCTTAAGGACTGAGCCACTGAGGCATCCTAATTATATTGTTTTATGGCCCAGAATATAGTCTGTTGTGATAAATGGTCCATGTACCCTTGAAAAGAATGAATGCTATACTGTTTTGGAGCAGTGGTCTATACATTTTACATCAAGTTATAGTGTTTTTCAAGTCTTCTATAGGCTAAATAACTTTCTGCTTTTTCTATCAATTACTGAGTAAGGAGTATTGAAATCTTCAACTATAATTGTAGATTTGTCTATTTCTCCCTTTAGTTCTATTTGTTTCATATAATTTAAAGCTCTGTGCAACTTTAGGAACCCCTTCTTTTACTTCAAAATTCCTGTAGGCTGTCATATATTTTATTGTAATGGCCTGGTTTTGATTACAAATAAATAAATCTGGACATATTTCAAAAAATAAAGCTTTGTGTATATACATCTCGGATTTTTATGTCTTAATGAACTGAATCCTCCACTATTACGGAGTGAGAATAGTCTTTATTCTGAAATTTATTTTGTCAATATTCTTTTCATTACTGTTTGCACAGTATATTTTTTCTGTTTTTCTACTTTTACCCTATGTCTTAAAAGAGTTTTCATGTAAACAGTTTATAGTTGGGTCTTACTTTTTTGCCTAAACTGACAATCTGTGTTTTAATTGAAAGATTTTAGAGTTTCAATTTTAGAGCATTCTACATTTAATATATTCATATGATCAAATTTAAATCTACCATCTTGCTATTTGTATTTTTCCTATTGTTCTCTGTTGCCTGTTAAATACTTTCCTTATCTTTTGCAGTCTTTTTTATTAATCCATTTTACAACATCCTATTTACCACTATTAGGAATTCTTGTCTCATGTATTTGGTGATTTCTCAAGTTTATGTTTATAAAGAAGACATTTATAAAGAAAAAATCACTTAGAATTTGTTAACGTTATTCAAGCAGTAATATTACCTCTTCAAGCAGCTGAGTTAAAAAAAAAAGAAGCTGAGTTTAAGACTCAACATATACATTTAATTAATCAAAATTTTAAAAATCTGGGGCAACTAGGTGGCTCAGTCAGTTAAGCCTTCAGCTCAGGTCATAATCTCAAGAGTCCTGGGATAGAGTCCCACATTGGGCTCTCTACTCAGCAGGGAGCCTATTTCTCCTTCCTCCTCTGCCCTTCCCCCTGCTTGTCCTCACACACTCCTCAAATAAATAAATACCTAAAATCTTTTTAAAAAATTCAATGTGGGAAGAATCTGTAGTTTGTTGTTAGAAATACAGAAAAAAAAAGCCAAACTTTTCAAATCGTTGGGATAATAAGCACTAAGGTAAGAGTAGTTAATATCACAATAAAAACAAATGAACATGATACATGGATGTCAATCAGAACCGGGCAGCAAGTGTTTCACAGTATAATCTAAAGCACTTGCAGGGGATGGTAAAAATTCCCATTTAAAACCCTGTTAGAGTACACCTATGTTCATAGTAGTATTATTCACAATAGCTAAAACGAGGAAGCAAACCAAGTGTCCATCAATGGATGAATAGAAAGGCAAAATGTAGTATATACATACAATAGAATACTATTCAGAATTAGTAAGAAATTGTGGCCCATGCTACAATATGGATGAAACTTGAGGACATTGTGATAAGTGAAATAAGCCAGTCACAAAGAGACAAATACTGTATGATTCCATTTATATGAGGTACTTTTGAGTAGCCAAAATCAGAGAGACAGAAAGTAGAATGGTGGTTGCCCAGGGCTGGGAGAAGGGGGAATGAGGACTTACTGTGTGGTGGCATAGACTTTTAGTTTTAAAAGATAAGAAGAGTGGGGCACCTGGGTGGCTTAGTCTGGTAGGCGGCTGACTTCATCTCAGGTCATGATCCCAGGGTCCTGGGATTGAGCCCTGCATCAGGTTCCTTGCTCAGCAGGAAGCCTGTTTCTTCCTCTCCTTCTGCCTGTCTCTCTCTGCCTATTGTGTTCTCTATCTCTCTGTCAAATAAATAAAATCTTCAAAAAAAAAGAATGATAAAAACAGACTAGCATGTGTATTCTTTATTAAATCTTGCTATTATTTTTTGAGGGAAAAACAGATGAGAGTAGGCTACCTTGAAGAAATCTTATTTTTATAAGAGAGTTAAGAAGGCTTTAAGATACTTTCAGGTACTCTCTTCAGTGATGCTTCTTATCTTCATTCCTGGACTCCAGGTAATATTCAGCTCCAACAGCTACCACAAATGCTGCAAATCCCCATTTGAATCCTTTTAATAATGCACCAACAAAGGAAACATTGTTTGCAAAGCCACCCATGTATCTCCAAGCTTCATTGCTAGAGGAAAAAAAGGGAAAAATTATAATCACATACAACTTACATACATTCACTAAAACAGATTTAATTTTCATCTTTCTAACAGACTTAAATGCAACCTTATATAAATATAAAATCTAAGTGGATCACTGTACAAATTGGTGACATAAGATAATTAGGTCTAAACACCCACATTTCACATATAAACAGAGAAAAAGATTTGATGATTTCACAGTCATTAATACTTAGGATTTCACAGAATTCCCAAATGTAAGACTTACTTCAGTCTACTCACTAGAGGTCAGCTGTATGGCTTTGCCCATACCAGTCATTACAGCATCACTTAAAGAGGAAGTTAGCTACTTGGGTATTAAACTTGGTTCTGTGACTTACATTCACAACCTTTTATGCTAGACAAGTTACTTAACCTGACACGGCTTGCTTCCTCTTTTATTCAACGGTGATTACTATCTACCTTATAGTGTTATTATAAAGATTAAACAGGGTAATGTATGATACATTTTCAGTGGAAAAATAAAACCGCCACTTAACTCTAAAAATCTCACTTACTAGAAAATATGAGAGTTAATCAAATCTAATTCAGATACCAAAACCAAAGACATTAGAAGAAAACCACAGGGTAATAACCTTCATGAACACAGATGCAAACATTCTCAATAGAATTTTAGAAAACTGATTCTAGCAATATATGAAAGGATAATATATTATGATGATGGGTTTACCTCAGGAATGCAAGACTGAAAAAAAAAGGAATGCAAGATTGGTTTGATATTTTATTTATGTATGTATTTATTTATTAAAAGATTTTATTTATTTGACAGAGAGAAACACAGCCAGAGAGGGAACACAAGCAGGGGGAGTGAGAGAGGGAGAAGCAGGCTTCCCGCCGAGTGGGCAGCCAGATGTGCGGCTCGATCCCGGGTCTCTGGGATCATGACCTGAGCCGAAGGCAGTCGCCCAACCGACTGAGCCACCCAGGCGCCCCTGGTTTGATATTTTAAAATCAGTAAAAGTAATTCATCATATTAACAGAATGAAAAAACTATGTGAGCATCTCAATAGATGCAGGAAAAGCATTTAAAAAAATTCAACACTCAAGAGAAACTCCACAACACCCTACAATGAATATACTTAGTGGTAAAAGACTGAATGCTTTCTCCCAGTTAGAATAAGGCAAGGGCTCCTCGCTGGATCAGTTGGTACAGCATGTGATTCTTGATCTCGGTCCCACACTGGGAGCAGAGATTACTTAAAGAGATTAAAAAAAAAAAAAAAAAAAAGGAACAAGGCATGCATGTCAGCTAATGCTTTTATCCAACATTATACTAGCAGTGTTAGCCAGTATAATAATGCAAGAAAGAAATAAAAAGTTTACAAATTGAGAAGGAAGAAGTAACATTGATTTTAGACAAAATGACCATCTATTAAGTAAATTCTAAGAAATTTATATAAAAAAAAATCTGCTAGAACAAAAATGTGAATTTAGCCAAGTAGTAAGGCACAAAGTGGATATATAAAACTCCATTGTATTTTCACATATTAGCAGAGAAAATTGGCAATTTAAGTTTAACGCTACCACTTACAATAGCATAAAATATGGACTAATTCAGGATAAATTTAACAAAATATATGTAATATTTGTTTTTAAAGCAATAAACTACTACTGAGAAAAATTAAACAGAATCTAAACTGCCCATAAACTAGAAGATTTAATACTGTTAAGACATCAATTTTTTAAAGTTTTTATTTAAATTCCAGTTCGTTAACATACAGTGCAATATTAGTTTCAGGTATACAATATAGTGATTTAACTTGTTAAGACATCAGTTATCCTCAGTTGAGCTCTGAGTTAAAGTGATCCCAATTAAAATTCGAGCAGCTTTTTTGTAGAAACTGAAAAGCTTGTTTTAACATTTAAATGTAAATACAAAAAACCTAGAATAGTTAAAACAATAACAATAATTTTAAAAAGGGAACATAGATACCGATCCTTCAGAATAAATTCTATCTAAATTATTTAATTATTCTTACCGGCCCCATGGATCCCTTAGTCCTCGTGCAGCCAGCCTCTCCTGGACAATTTCTAATGGTGTCCCTTCTATCTTCCATTGTTTATAATCTGGAAGTTCCAGTTTACTATGGCCATGTTCATGCCCATGTCCATGGGCCATGCCTAAAGGATAAGATTAACATAAAAGAGAACTATGCCAATTGTAGATATCAAATACCCAAACACTGTTAATGTTTTAAAAGGAGAGCCAATATAAATACTTGAAAATTCTGAGTTAACAGGTTTCATAAAACACATAACTAGTTTATATTCACAGGAAATATACATATACAAAATATAAAAAATAAAAAAAATTCAATAATCCGACCACTTGGGATGCCTGGATGGCTCAGTGGGTTAAGCATCTGCCTTTGAAAAAAAAAAAAAAAAAAAAAAAAAAGCATCTGCCTTTGGCTCAGGTCATGATCCCAGTGTCCAGGAATCCACTCCCACATCGGGCTCCTTACTTAGCAGGGAGCCCGCTTCTCCCTCTACCTGCCTCTCTCCTGCTTGTGCTCTCTCTGACAAATAAGTAAATAAAATCTTAAATTTATTGTGCCCTACGTGCCAGGTGCACCAAAGTGCTTTAACATGTATTAATTCCATTACTCCCAAAACAACTCTTTGGACTTAAATTACATTATCACCATTTTACACATGAAGATAACGAAACTCCAACAAGGTAAGGAACTTTCTGAAGGTAACAAAAACAGTAAATGGTACAATTGGTTTTGAATCTTGCAGTGTGGTTTCAGAGCCCTTGCTCCTAACTTCTTTTCCCCCACCCAAGATTCTATTTATTTATTTGACAGAGAGAAAGAAAGCAAGAACAAGCAGGTTGAGCAAGAGCAGTAGGTTGAGACAGAAGAAGCAGACTCCTGGGATCCTGAGATCATGAGCCACCCAGGCTCTCCTGCTAACTTCTAAGCAATATTGTTTCCTCCGTTTTAGTCCTTTCACAATTTGTAAATATGCATAATGAAAATGTACATACTGTTTGTTTACCTGCATTGCTCAGAAGATTATTTTAAAATGTAGTGTTACTGTGTTTAAAGATCTATGATCACATGAACTACTTCTGTAAAGATACAGATAGTAAATATCTTAGGATCTGTGGACCAAGGGGTAAAATCAAGGATATCTTGTAGGTAGTTATATAACAAGAGAAAAAAAAATTTACTGATAAATTCAAGGTATAATAATAACTGAGTATATTTTTTTATAATACAGATGAAAAAAATGAAATTCCCATTTCTGGGGATAACATTTTGCTTAACTGGGGCTCAAAGTTAGGGTTCCTTAGTTAGCAAATTCATTCCAAATGTGCATGGGTAAAAACCATTCTTAGCTCACAGGCAGTAAAAAAACAGGTAATATGCTGCATCTGGCCAGTGGGCTGCAGTTTGCTGACTCCTGAACTATACCAACAGAGAGAGACCTTAGGCCCCCTTAAATAAAATATGCCTGTAATAGTTGTAATAAAGACTTCACTTTTACTAGTGTTATTTTTTTAAGTTTATTTATTTATAATCTCTATGTCCAACATGGAGCTCGAACTCACAACTCAGGGATCAAGAGTCACATGCTCTACTGACTGAGCCAGCTAGGCACCCCACTAGTGTTTTTTTTAATAGATAACGTAAAACTAAACTTCAGTTCCGAGTTAAATTGCCATGAATTTCAAATTAAGAAGGTATGAATTAATACCCCTTTTGTATAAGGTTAGCAGTAGCAATTCTATAATCATAGCTCTCCAGAAATAAAGCCAAACCAAATAATTACTACCATTATGTCTGCATTTATAACTCTGAACAGGCCCAGTAATAATGCAGGGCTCTTATACTGCATTTTAGAAGACAGAGGTAATTATTAGATAGTGTATACTAAAGATACATCATGTGAAATGTTCATTCCATTCAACAACAGTTCTCAGAATACTAGGGGAGGTTATAATAGTAATTCTGACAAATTAACCAACACTTTATATTTAGACATATTAAGATAATCACAAAACATTATTTTGATGTTTTTTACATTTAAAAAAAGAATGAAAACCAATTCCCACCAAACACAAGTTAAAACAACATTCACAATTTCAAACGAAACATCTGATCTATCATTATTATTCAGTGGATTCAATAATATAAAGGAAAAAAATTACCATTTCAGATTTCAGGCTGATTTTAAGATTCAATACATTAAAAAATACTTTAAGAAGTGATTAATTAGGGGCGCCTGGGTGGCTCAGTTAGTTGAGCAACTGCCTTCGGCTCAGGTCATGATCCCAACGACCCGGGATCGAGCCCCACATCGGGCTCCCTGCTCGGCGGGAAGCCTGCTTCTCCCTCTCTCACTCCCCCTGCTCGTGTTCCAAAAGATTTTATTTATTTATTTGACAGAGAGAAACACAGCCAGAGAGGGAACACAAGCAGGGGGAGTGAGAGAGGGAGAAGCAGGCCTCCCGCCGAGCAGGGAGCCTGATGTGGGGCTCAATCCCAGGACTCCAGGATCATGACCTGAGCCGAAGGTAGTCGCTCAACTAACTGAGCCACCCAGGAGCCCCAAATAAATAAATAAAATCTTAAAAAAAAAAAAAAGAAGTGCTTAATTAGAAGGATATCTTGGTTTCTTCAAACATGTTTTCAAAAACATTTTTTTTTAATGTTTCATTCCAAAAATCTTTAAAGAGATTATAAGACAAACCCTTGTTTTGGCAAATATCAACATACTTGGAAAAGAACAGAAAACAGATGTCAAAATCTTTTGATGAAATAGTTTGATTTTGTAAATAAAAATGGAGGGGCTTCTGGGTGGCTCAGTCTTTAAGCATCTGACTCTTGATTTCAGCTCAGGTCATGATCTCTGGATTGTGAGATGAAGTTGGGCTCTGCGCTGGGCATGGAGCCTACTTAAGAGTCTCTCTCTACCCCCTCATCCCACCCCCAGCTTAAAAAAAAGAAAAATGGACACATTACCATATATGGAGGCTATTTTAAAGTTACAACATTATTATGTTCAAAATACTAAGTAATTTGGGAGAAATCTTTGTAAGAAAACATGAAGGTATACATATTCATTTTCCTAATTTCCTTTAATAAATTCAATGCATTTTCTCTTCTACCTCATTAAAATATTTCAGAAAGAATCCCTTTATAGGCATTTACTAAATAGAATTATTTCAATGACTTTTCAAAAAGGTGAACAACACAATTTCTAGGGAACTTTTCATTTTCTTTTTAAAAACTATTGGGGCGCCTGGGTGGCTCAGTTGGTTAAGCAACTGCCTTTGGCTCAGGACATGATCCCGGAGACCCGGGATCGAGTCCCACATCGGGCTCCCTGCTCAGCGGAAAGCGTTTTTCTCCCTCTCCCACTCCTCCTGCTTGTGTTCCCTCTCTCGCTGTGTTTCTATCAAATAAATAAAATCTTAAAAAAAAAAACAAACAAAAAACTATTTCTACTTCAGAATAGCATGAACCAAACAATGATAGTCTAATCACTTGAAGGAAGTTTGGAATTCTACTTCAGAGCAGACTTTGGAGCTCTAGATTTAATCCTGGATGTACCACTAAGAGCTATAAACTTCTGAGCAAGTGATTTAATCTCTCTGAACTTGTTTTCTCATTTAACATGAGGATATAACCTACCTTGCATGACTGTGAGATCTGTGGAAAACATATCACACCCAGGTGGTGAGAATGTGACTTAGCACAACCATTGTGAAAAACTGGTCTGACTTAGAAATGTCCAACATTTGATACCTTACGGTCTCGATCTGCATTATTCAATATGGTTTTCACTAGTACTTGAAGTGTGACTAGGTCAACTGGGGAACTACAATTTTTATTTAATTTTAATTAATTTAAATTTTAAGTTAGATTCTCAAATCAGTTATTGGAAAATTTTAAAGTATGTTTGGAACAATTTAGGTATATGGACCTACTTTTTCAGTTGTAAATTTTGCAAAATGTAAACTCAGATCGAGCGTTTATATTTATGAAAACTTACCATATAAATATGTTTAAGTGTAAAATACACTGATTTTGAGACAGTGTGAAAAAATGTAAAATATTTCATTAATAACTTTTAATACTGATTACATCTTGAAATAATACTTTAAATATACTGGGATAGACAAAATATATAATTAAATTAACTGTCTTTTTACCTTTATAATGTGGCTACTAAAAATTGTAAATTACCTATGAGCCTTGCATTATATTGCCATTGGACAACACTATTATTAAAGACTTATGTGTGTAACTATATACATTATATACATATTTTGACAATAGATATGTTTTATAAGAATCTTTTTAGCCAGATTGTTTATTTGGCTGGCCCCAAACTAAACAACCCAATATCCAAGAACAATAATGGATTATTTACGGAAGTCATGCTACAGAATACACAATGAAAAACTACATGCTAAAGTATGAACAAATCTCACAAATAACAAGGGGTTAGTTTTAAAAATACATACACTTTGAACCCATTTATATAAACTGAAAAGCAAGATAATTTTTTTTTTTTTTTAGAAATGCACCTTAGATGGAAGAATTACAGCAAAAAAAGTGAATGTTTATCACAAGTCAGGATAGTGGTTACCTGTTGGTGGAGGAGACAGAATCACAGAAGCTCATACAGGGAACTTCGAAGGCAGTGTTTTCTTTCTTTCTCTCTCTCTCTTTTAAAGATATTTATTTGAGAAAGAGAGAGAGAGACAGAGAGAGAGTGACAGAGAGCATGAGAGGGGAAACGGTCAGAAAGAGAAGCAGACTCCCTGCGAAGCTGGGAGCCAGATGTGGGACTCCTTGACACTCTGGGAACAAGACCTGAGCCCAAGGCAGTGGCTTAACCAGCTGAGACACCCAGGCGCCCAAAGCAGTGTTTTTCAATCTATTTTTAATTCTTTCAGCCCCAAAGGAGCTCTTTCGGATATTTTTTTCCTTATCACATGCTCACCCTCCTGCCCCAGTGCAATTTTAACTCCATGGATATACCATATTTATCTACTAACGCTCTTCTGCTAATACTCTTCGGAGGGCCACAAACCATTGTAGTCTTTAAGATTTTTTTCACCTCTCCTCCAAGAACCAATTTTCATCTCGCTGAAGGATAATCACCTCTGCTGAAAATGTAAGTTCTAAGTTATTGGCAATGTTTTGTTTTCTAACCTGAGGGGTGGTTACATAGGGTTTGCTTAATTGTAATTCTTTAAATGTATTCATATTTTACACACCCTTCTGCTATGTATATTTCACAATAAAAACTAAAATCAGATAAATGACATTATGCCAAGGACTCAACATCGGTAATTATTTCAGTTTCAGAACAGTTCAGACAAAAAAAAGAGTAAGTTTATTAGTTCAACAAAGAAAAAAAACATATAATCATGAAAAATTTAAAAAGCTAGCTACCTGTGTTTAGAGTGAATCTTCACTTTGGTGGAGATCAACTCCACCTCCACTAATGGGGGCTGGCATACTTTCCCTAACTAGAAAATAAGGGGATAATGCCACTTACAGTACATGTAATTTTACGGTTTACCAAAGGTTTTCAAGTATATATCTCAAGTACCCCATATTTTTAAAATTGTGATTAAGAAGATTAAAAAATAAAAAAGACAAGTGAACTTTTAGTGTCCTCTCTAGTCCCTGCACCTACTTATATGCAATTTAAAAAGAGTAATCTTTTTAAAATGGATGGGATTTTGTACTCTGCTTTTTTCACTTTAACTGTTGTCATAAACATTCACACCAGAAAAGCCTTACCTAAAACCATACGTGATTGTTGTAAGGCAGGCATTGCACTTATTCTTATTTTACAATTTTTCGATTTGGAGCTGCTCTGCCTTTATTCAATTCAGAGGTAAACCAGAAAACACAGGGCGGGGGAAAAAAGCATATGGACTTAACCACAGTAATTCTCACCGCATCCTTCTACAAAGTATCCCTCCCTGTTCCAGGACTTCACTGTTCTCTGTTGATACTTCTTTGATCGCCTTCCTTCGTGGTACATCCCCAGAACACAGTCTACAATCCCCAGAACACAGTTTCACTCCTATTCCTGATTAAAATGCCACCCACCGACTCTAATTTACCTGACAGCAGTCTGACCTCTCACGACACTCAATAGTCAATTCTCCAGCCGGAGCCAAGCGGAAACGGAAGTTGTCTCCTAAATTGCCTTGCGGCAGGAAAGCAGAGAAGCTATTTAACGTTCCGCACTAGGTCACGGAGTGGAAAGGACATGAAGGGTCCTGGAAATCGACATTTTTTCCCGCATCTGTGAATAGGTGGTCCGACTGAGGTAAGAATAATTGTAGAGGACAGAATGGTAGGGAAGAGGCGATGTTTTCCTTGCTGGGAGACCGGAATCCTTAGACTTTGCACAGAGGGGAGGTCCGCGAACATGCTCCAGCCAATCAGTGAGGCAGTTGTTAGAGCGTGGAAGCAGCCAATGGGAAGACTGATTGTTGCGCTGCAGTTGGCAGGCTGCTGCGGGAGGCGGTGGCGGTGAGAAGCCGGAGGCAGCGGGGTGACAGGTAGGCGGCGGCGCTGTCTTTGGGGGACGCAGAGTGCTACATCAGAAGGGATTTTCTTCTCGGGCTGCAGGAACTATAGAGGGGATGTGACGAGGGTGTTCTGGGAAGGCGTTAGCTGGAGTGTTCGTGGTTCCGGAACCTCGCGTACACCAGGTAGCAGCTTGGGAGGGTCGTGAGGAGAAAGCAGCTGAGGCGGGTGGAGGCTGAACCTTGCGGGGCGACATGGGGGCCTAGGGTGTGGGGAGCTGCGATGGCAATGGTAGAGGAGAGAGGCGGGAGCAAGATGATATCGTGAGGGCTGGAGGAGTTCCTTGCACGAAGCTCTAAGAGAGAAAGGACGCGGCATTGCAGAGACCGGAGAGAAATCCTAGGAATTGCTTCTGATGGCCATTTCTCGGGGTGGGAAAGGTGTGGAGAAGATACATTTACTGGCGGTCAGATCCTTCGAACTCTTTATAACTGTACATTATGTAATCTTTGGCTATTATTTACCCAAACAACTAGGTTGTCGCCCTTGGAAGAGGAGATCATGCAACCAATTGATGTGTTAGAATAGTTTTTTCGTTGGTTTGAGTGCTCTCTACCTCGGCAGGCTCTGTATGTGTGGAGAAGCATGAAGGATAGTCAGGAAGAGCTTATCCCACATACGGACTTGGGTTGAGAGAGATGTTAGTTTGAGACTAGCCAGGTTCATGTTTTGTAAGTCATGAATTTGTTTTGAGCGTCACGGCTGATTATAAATACTTTTTTTTTAATCTTCAGAAAAGTGGAGAGCCTCAAAAATCTATAGTAGGAGGTAAGTGTAAGTTGGAAAATGACTAGAAAATTAGTTGCTAGGTCCCCCCCCCCCCCCCCCCCCCCGCCACATATACATATCGTGGATGTTAAGGGACTGTGAAAATGAGGTGGTGGTTTGAAGGGGGAGAGAGTGGGGGAGAGGAAGTCATCTTTTAAGTAATTTGATTATTAGGTAGGTCTGATAAACTAGTTATGAATTATTTCTTAGGTTTAGGAAGTATGCTCTTTGAACCTCTCTAGCTGAGGTAAAATGTATTTACAGACACAATAAACTGTAAATTATCTTTTTCTGAGTTTTTATAATTGTATGCACAACGGAATGTAGAGTAAAATAGGAATTTCATTCAGTATGTGTATGGAAGAATGAACTACATTAAAAATTAGATTTTATAGCACACTCTGAAACTTTAGAAGAGGCCTTACAAATTGCTACCATGTAAGCTGAAATGTAGCCTTTAGCTGAGAAGATGAGGACTAATGTAGTATTAGCAAGTGTATAATTTTCCTTTTTGTATTAATGATAATTTGTATTAGTATATGCCAGAACCTAAATTAAAAAGATTCTTTTTTTCTGTAAATATCATTTGGCAAAGAGAGGTGGATCATTAGAATTTGTTCTGAAATGTTAGTACTGAGATATTTATCAAGACTTCAGTTAAAAATTTTGATACTTGGTGTTTCATTCCTTGTCTTTTTGTAAGAGTAATACTATCTAGTCACAAAGAATACTTTCTGTTTTCGGTAGAATTTTGTAGCGTGAGTACCTGTGAACAAATCTTTGCTTTTGTGCAGGGTGGTGTGAGTGTGTGCCGGTGTGTTTCTGTGTGTATGTGTTTTTTCTTCTTATGTAACCGGCCTACTAGAGCTTAGAGAATTAATGGCTGATTTTAAATGGCCAGTAGGTGTCATTGTAGAATGCAACAAAGTTGAACAGTGAGAGGGAAATTACCAAGTGATTTTAAGAAACAGTAGTTAGAATTAGAATATAATAATAATTGGCTTATTATTTATGCATTATTAGAAGCCCACTCTTCTGCCATATTTCAGTATCGGAGCTATTTATAAAGAATTTGAAACACTGGCTGTAAAGAAGTATAATTTCTTTCTCTAAAATGGATCTTCAGAGCTTTTTTTTTTTTTTTTTTTTTTAAGATTTTATTTATTTGACAGCGAGAAACACAGCTAGAGAGGGAACACAGGCAGGGGGAGTGAGAGAGGAGAAGCAGGCTTCCCGCTGAGCAGGAAGCGCGCTGTGGGGCTAGATCCCGGGTCTCCAGGATCATTCTCCGGGATCATGACCTGAGTTGAAGGCAGTCGCCCAACCAACTGAGCCACCCAGGCGCCCCTTCAGAGCTTTTTAAATCCTTTAAATTCTGGACTTGTTTGTTTTTAATAAACATTTTGGCACTTAACAGTAGTTTATTAAATTCTATAATGATTAAGATTTTAGCTTGACTGAGCTTTACAACAGAAAAACCAATACTGTTACATAATAAAAAGCTATGGACAGAAAGTCTCTAAACAAGTTATCAGCTGCACCAAAAAAAAATGTACTTTGCTGCTGCTCTTTTAATTCAAGAACAGAGGAATATCTATCTTTCCTTTCCTGTGGTTTCTTAGTTTTTTTGATGTCCAGAATAGCTTCTTTTTATATTTTTACCTGGCTAGTAGATATGTGCCTTTCTCAGGATGATGAACTGAATATTTGTCATTGTCTAAAATATAACATCATGAATTCTGGAGGCTGCTGACACAGAAAGCTTTGAAGGTGGCTTACAACTGGTGTGAATATAGCCCTTACCTGCAGAGCCTTCTACTAAGCTCTTATCTCTTTGTAGCTCTGGTCCTTTTGCCTGCTGCTGATACAGTGTTAAAAAATAGAGCTGGACCTAAATCAGACATTCTCCTGAAGGTGGAGAGTTACGTATATATCAGAATAATCTAGGAGTTTAAAGAAAGGCATACACACATATCTATTATATTACCTCCACTTCCCTTCAGAATCTTAGTCGTAGGGGGAATATGAAAGGAGGTAGATACATTGTGAGGGAAAAATGATCTTCGAGATAATATGGTTCATCACTGGCTTCCACTTTAAAATTATTGATCTAGGGGCGCCTGGGTGGCTCAGTTGGTTAAGCGACTGCCTTCCGCTCAGGTCATGATCCCCGAAATCCGGGATTGAGTCCCACATTGGGCTCCCTGCTCCGCGGGAAGCTTGCTTCTCCCTCTCTCACTCCCCCTGCTTGTGTTCCCTCTCTGGCTGTGTTTCTCTCTGTCAAGTAGACAAAATATTAAAAAAAAAAAAAAAGAATTTTAAAATTATTGATCTAATTCATGGCTCTCACAGGTGTGGTATGAAATAGCAACAGTATTCACTTGAGAGAAAGCGCTACTAAATCTACCAATATTTTTATTCAATAAAATTTCATCATTGAGTGTCATAACTGGGCTAGATTTTCTAACCAGCAGCTAAAGTTGCCAAAATAAAAATTGTCCTGAAAGTTTTGGTTTGGATTAGCTTTTACTTGGCAGTTAGCTGCTTTCCATAAACCCAACTAATTTCTTCCACAATTCAGACCTGTGCTAATTTGCACAGATGTTGAGTCATATCTTCTCTTAATGTCTCTGAAAGCTATCTAGTTTCAGAATTAAATAGAACTGGAAAATAAAAATTGGAATTTTTCTTGATTAAAGTTCATTTTGAGATATTGCTGTGGTACAATGAAGATACACATTTATCTTTTGTGTAAATATTCAGTAATATATATGTTAATGTATGTTAAAACTTGAAACTGTGAGTATGTTGACTGTAGGCCCTGTTTAGAAATTCATCGTCTATCTTTAACAAAGTCTAGACTTTTCTGTTTGGGTCACTGCCATGGAGACAAGTATAAGAAGAAGTAGATGAGTAGACTAATTTTGGAGAAAGATGTAAAAACTCAATTATGTATTAAGGAGTATGACTTTGATCACTTATAGAATTATAGTTCTTTGTAGGTTTGAAATAAAACTAAAAAAAGTCATAAAATATAAGTTACACCAGTTTATTGAATGGCAAAGCATGGGTTACAAAATAGTTATTTCGTTCTATGTAAACCACTTAACTCCCAAAAATGTTTAAATTCAGTGTATCTATCACTTGTTATGATGGCCCCTTAACTCTTTTTTAAAATTGAGGTATAATTGACATAATCCTTGACGCTTGATAGTACTTGGTTCTTAATTAACATAGACTTTTGTTAGCTACTAAGATTTGTCAGTTTACTTCCTTAAATTCCTTTCCCCGTATATTTTTTGAAAAAATGTATGGAGGGAGTTGGATGCTGATTGGGGAATGAAACTAATTTTAATATATCTTTTTGTATGGAGGATTAAAAGCATTTTTTTAAAAAGACAATTTGGGGCACCTGGGTGGCTCAGTTGGTTAAGCGACTGTCTTCGGCTCAGGTCATGATCCTGGAGACCTAGGATCGAGTCCCACATCAGGCTCCCTGCTTGGTGGGAAGCCTGCTTCTCCCTCTCTCACTCCCCCTGCTTGTGTTCCCCCTCTGGCTGTGTTTCTCTCTGTCAAATAAATAAAATCTTTAAAAAAAAAGATTTTATTTATTTGTTTGACAGAGAGAGATCACAAGTAGGCAGAGAGGCAGGCAGAGAGGCAGGCAGAGAGAGGAGGAAGTAGGCTCCCTGCCAAGCAGAGACCCTGATGCGGGCCTCGATCCCAGCACCCTGAGATCCTGACCTGAGACGAAGGCAGAGGCATTAACCCACTAAGCCACCCAGGTGCCCAACAGCAATTTTTTTTTTCACACTTTATATTTTAGAGCAGTTTTAGGTTCACAATAAAATTGAGTGGAAGGTACAAAGATATACCACATACCCACCCCACACACGTGTAGCCTCTCCCATTATCAGTACACCCCCCAGAGTGGTACATTGGTTGCAGTTGATGAACCTACATTGATACTTCATAAACACCCAAAGTCCATAGCTTTCAGTAGGGTTTGGTCTTTGCCTTGTACATTGGACAAATGCAAAATGATGTGTATCTGTTCTATTATGATATTAAACAGAGTAGTAGTGAGGCTTTTTAACCAGCATGTATTCCTTTTGTAGTTTTTTTCTCTCTAAATGAAAAAGGGAGTGGGGAGTATACCTCTGTACTTTCTACTTGATGATTGTAAAATCTAAAGTTAATATGAACTTGCAGTCTATCATACTACTGTGATAGTGGGTTTGGGGTAAAAAAAACTAGAAGGAACAAATGTTTCTGTTTAGAGTTCTGTGGTCAGATCTCATTCCATACCTTATCCCTCTGATTTTATTTGCTCGGTTAGCATCTAAACGTGATGATTCTTTTTTTTTTTTTTTTTTTAAGATTTTATTTATTTATTTGACAGAGAGAGAGATCACAAGTAGGCAGAGAAGCAGGCAGAGAAACATGGGGAAGTAGGCTCCCTGCTGAGCAGAGAGGGATGGACCCTGAGATCCTGACCTGAGCCAAAGGCAGAGGCTTAACCCTTTGAGCCACCCAGGTGCCCTAAACTTGATGATTCTTAAGTCTGTCTTTAATCCAGAGCTTTTTCTTGATCTCTGGTTCCTGTTTTATAAATCTCATTGCCTGCTAAATGAGGATGACCTGTAGGTCCCTCACATACAGTATGTCTTAAAGTGAATTCATATTTTATCTTTTATCATCTAATGTGCTGAAGCTGGAACCTGGTATTTGACACTTTATTTGTATATCCCTCATCTCAACAACAATAGCTTCTGTTGACTCTACCTTCTTACTACTTTTTAAATTCCATTTACTTTTCTCAATTTCTATAATCTTTAGAAGAAGTTTGAAGAGTTAGGACTTACTTAGAGATGTACTATCTAGATTAGAATTCCAGCTCCCCATTTGTAGCCTCAGTTTCTTTGTCATTAAAAACAAAGTTGTACAGCTGCACAGTTGGATTTTGGGGCATTTATTCCAGAGAAATTGAAACTTATATTCACATAAAAATCTGTACATGAACGTTCATAGCAACTTAATTCCTAATAGGTTTAAACTGGAAACAATACAGATGTTCTTCAAGTGACTGGTTAAATAAACTGGCACATTTATACCATGGACCACTATGCAGCAATAAAAAAGAGTGAACTGTTGATACATGCAACATCTCTAAGAGTTTTAAGTGAAAAAAAGCCATTCTCAAAAGATTACATACTGGGGCGCCTGGGTGGTTTAGTCCGTTAGGTGTCTGCTTTCAGCTCAGGTCATGATCTCAGGATCCTGGGATCACTCCCCTCATTGGGTTTCCTGCTCAGCAGGAAGCCTGCTTCTCCCTCTCCATTTGCCTATCGCTCTCCTGCTCCTGCTCACATTGCCCCCTCCCTCTCTCGCTCTCATAAGTTAAAACAAAACAAAACAAAACAAAAACTTAAAAAAAAGTTTACATACTATATGATTCCATTTATATAATGTTATTAAAATAACAAAATTATAGAGATGAAGAGCAGATTAATCGTTGCCAGGAGTTAAAGACCAGGGAGAGGGTAGCCTTTTGATAGAACAGTCTGTATCTTGATTGTGGCAGCAGTTACACAAATATACATGTGTTATAAAATTGTATAAAACTGCACACACAAGTGAGTGGCTATATAACTGCTGATATCTGAATAAGATCTGTAGACTGTGCCAATGTGAATTTCCTGGTCTTGATATTTTACCATAGCTATGCAAGGTGTTACCATTGGGGGAAACTGGACCAAGGGTACTCCTGGCACATATTTTGGGAACTTCCTGTGAGTCTATTTATTAAAAAAATTTTTTTTAAGGATAATTAGATTAAATGAGCAAATATAAGTAAGATTCTTATTACAGTATTTAGTGCATGGTAAATACATAGTGAACATCGTGGTAGTGGTAGCAGCAGCAGTGATAGTTTAGGTGTCTAATCTCTTCCTAGGCCTTTCACTAGGACCATTCCAACAGTCTTATGGGTCATCCTGGAGTCAGTCTTTTCTCCTGCCAGTCCATTCTACAGCAACCAGAGTGTTCTTTCTCAAGTACCTATCACATATTACTTACTGCATGCAAAATACTTTAATGGCTCCCTGTTGTATTTTCATACATTAATTTCATTTTTTAAATCATAGTGGAATGAAGTATTGGAATCAGCATAACATCCAGGATACTACAGTAGATAACTTGAAGATAAAAACAGAAAAATCTTGAATGATTTTTCTCATGTTAAGGAACTATTTAATATCGTTATTTTAAAGTTGTTGGGATTTTGTTTGTTTTAGTTCTTTTTGAGTTTTTTTGGTATTGGTGCCTAACACACTACACCAAAATTTAATGACTTAGGGCAAAGAGATTTATTATTTTTCATCATCTGTAGGTTGATTGAGTAGTTCCTCTGTTGGTTTCACTTGACTCTCTCATGTAGTTAAATCTGGTTGGAGAATTGACTGATTTGGAAGGTCCAGGGTGTCCTCACTCACGTTTGCACTTGGTGCTAGCTGTCCATTAAAATGCTTTACTCTTCTCAGTGTGGCTTCTCATTCTCTAGTAGGCTAGTCTGGCAGTCTTACATGGCATTTTCAGGGTAGCATTTTTTTAAAAAAAATATTTATTTATTTGAGAGAAAGAGAGAGCACAAGAAGGGGGAGCAGCTGGAAAAAGCAGACTCTCTGCTGAGCAGGGAGCCCAATGAGGGCCTCGGTCTTAGGACCCTGGGATCTTGACCTGAGCAGAAGGCAGACATTTAACTGACTGAGCCATCCAGGTGTCCCTCAACATAGTACTCTAAAAAGGTGAAGGTAGAAGGTGCAGTTCTCCAGGCTCTCTTTAGGGCTTAGGGTTTGGAACTTACATAATGTCCCTTCCATCACATTCTGTTTGTCAAAGCAACTTGCAAAGCTAGTGTAAATTCAGGGGAATGGAGAAATAGGGAAAAAGCACTGTCTCTGTAAGTTTGAGTTGCTATAATAAAGTATGATAAACTAGGTGGCTTAAACAACAATTTATTTCTCACAGTTCTGGAGGCTAGGAAGTCCAAGATCAATGTGCCAGCAAATTGTTTTTTTACTGAGAGCCCACTTCCTGGTTCAGATATAGCCCTCCGCTCATTGTGTTATCAGATAGCAAAAGGAGTAAGAGAGCTCTTTGGGGTCTCTTTTATAAGTGTACACATCCCATTTATGAGTGCTCTACCCTCATGATCTAATCACCTCCCAAAGTCCCCACCTCCTAATACCATTATATTGGGGGTTAGTATTTCAGTATATGAATTTTGGTGAGACACAAACATTCACTATTAGTGAACTCCCTCAACTTTTGTTTATCTGGGAATGTCTTATTTCCCATCTCACTCTGTTAAAATTTTTCACAGTAAAGAGTTTTATTTTGTGGAAGACCCATGATGGTCTTTATTCAAGGATGTTTAATTTCAACATTTTTTTTTAAATTTAAATTCAATTAGTTAACATATAATGTATTATTAGTTTCAGAGGTAGAGGTCAGTGATGCATTAGTCTTATATAATACCCAGTATTTATTACATCATGTCCCCTCCTTAATGTCCATCACCCAGATACCCCATCCCCCCAACTCCTTCCCCTCCAGTTACCCTCAGTTTGTTTCTTATGGTTTCTTGTGGTTAAGTCTCTTATGGTTTGCTCCCTCTCTGATTTTGTCGTGTTTCATTCTTTCCTCTCTTCCCCTATGATCCTCTGTCTTGTTTCTTAAGTTCCACCTATGAATGAGATCCTATGATAATTGTTTTTCTCTGATGGACTTCTTTTGCTTAGGATAATACCCTCTAGTTCCATCCATATTATTGCAAATGGCAAGATTTCATTTTTTTAAATAGCAGAACAGTATTCCATTATATATATCACATCTGCTTTATCCATTCATCTTTCAGTAGACATCTGGACTCCTTGTGGTCATTGCTGCTATAAACATTGGGGTGCATGTGTCCCTTCGGATCAATACATTTGTATCTTTGGAGTAAATACCCAGTAGCACAAGTGCTGGGTTTTAAGGTAGCTCTATTTTCAACTTTTTTTTCTTTTTTCATTTTTCCTTTTTTTTAAGATTTCATCTATTTATTCAACAGAGAGAGGCAGTGAGAGAGAAAACACAAGCAGGGGGAGTGGGAAAGGAGAAGCAGGCTTCCTGCAGAGCAGGGAGCCTAACTTGGGGTTCAATCCCAGGACCATAGGATCATGACTTGCGCCGACTTAATGACTGAGCCACCTAGGTGCCCCTGTTTTCAGCTTTTTGAGGAACCTCCATACTGTTTTCTGGAGTGGCACATTTCCACCAACAACATAGGAGGGTTCCCTTTTCTCTGCATCCTCACCAATGTTTGTTGTTTCCCGACTTGATAATTTTAGCCATTGTGACTATTGTGAGTTATGGTTTTCATTTGTATTTCCCTGATGCTGAGTGATGTTGAGCATTATTTCATGTGTCTCTTGGCCATTTGTATGTGTTTGGAGAAATAACTGTTCGTGTCTCCTGCCCATTTTTTTGGGCGGGGGTCCAGTTTTCTTTATTATTTTTTAAATTAGCATATAATACTGGTTTCAGGGGTACAGGTCTGTGATTCATCAGTCTTATATGATACCTAGTGCTCATTAAAGCACATAACCTCCCCAGTGTCCATCACCCAGTCACCCATTTCCTCCACTCCTTCCCCTCCAGCAACTTGTTTGTTTCCTGTGGTTAAGAGTCTCTTATGGTTTGTCTTCCTCTCTGATTTTGTCTTATTTCATTCTTTCCTCTCTTCCCCTATGATTCTCTGCCTTATTTCTTAAATTCTACATATGAGTGAGATCTATGATAATTGTCTTTCTCTGATTGACTTATTTTGCTTAGCATAATACTGTATAGTTCCATCCACATTTTGCAAATTGCAAGATTTTTTTTTTTGATGGCTGTGTAACATTCCATTCTATATATATATACCACATCTTCTTTATCCATTTTGATGGACATCTGGGCTCTTTCCATAATTTGGCTATTGCAGACATTGCTGGGTGCAGGTGCCCTTTTGGATCACTACATTTTTATCTTTGGGGTAAATACCTGGTAGTGCAAGTGGTAGATCATAGGGTAGCTCTATTTTCAACTTTTTGATGAATCTTCATACTGTTTTTCAGAGTGGCTGCACCAGCTTGCATTCCCATTGACAGTGTAAGAGGGATCCCCTGTCTCTGCATCCTTACCAACATCTGTCATTTCCTGACTTGCCAATTTTAGTCATTCTGACAGGTGTGAGGTGGTATCTAATTGTGGTTTTGATTTGTATTTCCCTGATGCTAAGTGATGAGCATTTTTTCATGTGTCTGTTGGCTATTTGTATGTTTTCTTTGGAGAAATGTCTGTTCATGTCTTCTACCCATTTTTTGATTGGATTATTTGTTCATGGGGTATTGAGTTTAATGAAATATTTATAGATTTTGAATATTAGCCCTTTATCTGATAAGACATTTGCAAATATCTTCTTCCATTCTGTTGGTTGTCTTTTGATTTTGTCAGCTATTTCCTTTGCTGTGCACAAGCTTTTTATCCTGATGAGGTCCCAGTAGTTCATTTTTGCCTTTGTTTCCTTTGCCTTTTTTTTCCCTTGCATTTGGAGATATGTCTATCAAGAAGTTGCTGCTGACAAGGTCACAGAGGTTGCTGCTTCTGTCCTTCTCTAGGATTTTGATGATTTCTGTCTCACATTTAGGTCTTTCATCCATTTTGAATATGTTTTTGTGTATGATGTAAGGAAATGGTCCAATTTCATTCTTCTTCATGTGGGTGTCCAATTTTCCCAACACCATTTGTTGAAGAGACTGTCTGTTTTTCATTGGATATTGTTTCCTCCTTCATCCAAGATTAGTTAGCTCTATAGTTGAGGGTCCATTTCTGAGTTCTCTGTTCTGTTGCATTGATCTGTGTCTGTTTTTGTGCCAGTATCATACTGTCTTGATGATTACAGCTTTGTAAGAGAGGTTGAAGTTTGGGGTTGTGGTGCCGCCAGCTTTGGTTTTCGTTTTCTTTTCAACAGTCTTTTGGCTAGTGGGGTCTTTTCTGGTTCCATGCAAATTTAGGATTATTTGTTCCAGCTCTGTGAAAAAGTGGATAGTATTTTGATGGGGATTGCATGGAATGTATAGATTGCTCTAGGTAGCATAGACATTTTAACAGTATTTGTTTTTCCAGTCCATGAACATGGAACATTTTTCCACCTTTGTGTCCTCTTCAATTTCTTTCATGACTATTCCATAGTTTTCTGAGTACAGATCCTTTGCCTTTTTTTGTTAGGTTTATTCTTAGGTATTCTATGGTATTTGGTGTGTTTGTAAATGGGATTGACTCCTTAATTTCTCTTTCTTCTGTCTCATTGTTTAGTGTATAGAAATACAACTGATTTCTATGCATTGATTTTATATCCTGCCACTTGCTGAGTTTCTGTATGAGTTCTAACAATTTTGGGGTGTTTTTGTCTTTGGGGTTTTCCACATAGAGTATCATGTCATCTGCAAAGAGTGAAAATTTGACTTCGCTGATTTGAATGCCTTTTATTTCTTTTTGTTGTCCGATTGCTGAGCCTAGGACTTGAACATCCCTGTAGTGTTCCTGATCTTAGTAGGGAAAAGCTCTCAGCTTTTCCAAAGAGTGAAAATTTGACTTCGCTGATTTGGATGCCTTTTATTTCTTTTTGTTGTCCGATTGCTAAGCCTAGGACGTGAACATCCCTGTGGTGTTCCTGATCTTAGTAGGGGAAAGCTCTCAGCTTTTCCCCATTGAGAATGATGTTCACTGTGGGCTTTTCGTAGATGGCTCTTTTTTTTTTTTTTTAAAGATATTATTTATTTATTTGACACAGAGAGAGATCACAAGTAGGCAGAGAGGCAGGCAGAGAGGAAGCAGGCTCCCTGCTGAGCAGAGAGCGCAGCATGGGCCTTGATCCCAGGACCCTGAGATCATGACCTGAGTTGAAGGCAGAGGCTTTAACCCAGTGAGCCAGCCAGGTGCCCTCATAGATGGCTTTTATGATATTGGGGTATGTTCCCTCTGTTCCTTTACTGTGAAGAGTTTTAATCAAGAAAGGACCGTATATGTTGTCTAATGCTTTTTCTTCATCTAATGTGAGGTTCATATGGTTCTTGTCTTTTCTTTTATTAATGTAGTGTATCTCATTGATTTTCAGATGTTGAACCACCTTTGCAATCCAGGAATAAATCCCACTTGGTGGTGGTGAATAATCCTTTTAATATATTGTTGGATCCTGTTGGCTAGTATCTTGTGAGAATTTTTGCATCCATGTTCATTAGTGTTATTGGTCTGTAATTCTCCTTTTTTGATGGGGTCTTTGTCTGGTTTTGGAATCAAGGTAATGCTGGGATCATAGAAAGAGTTTGGAAGTTTTCCTTCCATTTCTATTTTTTGAAACAGCTTCAGAAGAATAGGTATTAGTTCTTCTTTAAATGTTTGGTAGAAATCCCCTTGGAAGCCATCTAGCCCTAACTCTTGTTTTGGGACATTTTTGATTATGGCTTCATTTCCTTTCTGGTTATGGGTCTGTTCAGGTTTTGTTTCTTCCTGTTTCAGTTTAGGTAGTTTATACAACTGTAAGAATACATCTGTTTCTTCCAGATTGCCTAGTTTGTTTGGCATATACTTGCTCATAATATGTTCTTATTTCTTTGGTGTTGGTTGTGATCTCTCCTCTTCCATTCATGATTTTATTTATTTGGGTCCTTTCTCTTTTCGTCTTGATCTTGATAAGTCTGGATACAGGTTTATCAGTCTTATTCCTTCAAAGAACGAGCTCCTAGATTTGTTCTGTTCTACTGGTCTTTTGGTTTCTAGTTCATTGATTTCGGCTTTGATTTTTATTATTTCTCTTCTCCTTGTGGGTTTAGGCTTTATTTACTGTTCTTTCTCCAGCTCCTTTAGGTGTAATTTTAAGTTGTATATTTGACACCTTTCTTGTTCTTGACAAATGCTTGTATTGCCATATACTTCCCCCTTAGGACTGCCTTTGCTATATCCTAAAGGTTTTGAACCCTTGTGTTTTCATTTTCATTTACTTCCATGATTTTTTAAAATTCTTTAACTTTCTGGTTGACACATTCATTCTTCAGTAGGATGCTCTTTAACCTCTGTGTATTTGAGTTCTTTCCAAATTTCCTCTTGTGATTGAGTTCAAGTTTCAAAGTGTTGTGGTCTGAAAATATGTGGGGAATGATCCTAGTCTTTTTATACTGATAGGTACCTGATTTGTGACCTAGTATGTGATCTGTTTTAGAGAGTGTTCCATGGGCACTTGAGAAGAATGGGTATTCTGTTGCTTTTTGATGGGATGCTCTGAATGTATCTGTGAAGTCCACCTGGTCCGTTGTGTCATTCAAAGCGCTTGTTTCCTTGTTGATCTTCTGCTAAGATGATCTGTCCATTGCAGTGAGGGGGATGTTAAAAAGTCCCCTACTATTATTGTATTATTATCAATGTGTTTCTTTTAGTGTTTTGTTTTTTGTTTTTTAAGATTTTATTTACTTTAAAGAGAAACACAACTAGTGAGGGAACACAAGCAAGGGGAGTGAGAGAGGGGGAAGCTGGATTCCTGCCAAACAGGGAAGCCTGATGTGGGGCTTTATCCTGGGACTGCCGGATCATGACCTGAGTCAAGGCAGATGCTTAACGACTGAGCCACCCAGGCGCCCCTCTTTGATTTTGTTATTAATTGATTTTATATAATTGGCAGCTCCCATGTTAAGGTCATAGATGTTTAAAATTGTTGGATCTTCTTGTTGGATAGATCCATTAATTATGATATAGTTTCCTTCCTCATCTCTTATTACAGTCTTTGCATTAAAATCTAATTTGTCCAATATAAAGATTGCTACCCCACCTTTCTTTTGATGTCCATTAGCATGGTAGATGGTTTTCTGCCCCCTCACTTTTAATTGGAGATGTCTTTGGATCTAAAATGAGTCTCTTGCAGACAGCATACCTGTGGGTCTTGTTTTTTTTTTTTTTTTTTTTTTTTTTTTTTTTTTTTTTTTTTTTTTTTTAAAGATTTTATTTAGTTGATGGAGAGAAACACAGCCAGAGAGGGAACAGAAGCAGGGGGAGTGAGAGAGGGAGAAGCAGCCTTCGAGCCGAGCAGGAAGCCCGATATGGGGCTCGATCCCGGGTCTCCGGGATCATAACCCGAGCCGAAGGCAGTCACTTAACCAACTGAGCCACCCAGGCGCCCTTTCTTTGAATTTCTATGAATTTTTCTCTTCCTTCACTCCTTCCTTTCATACTTTAATTATGCTATCATAGGCATGGTTTTCCTTGAGTATATTCTGCTTGGAGTTGGCAGAGTGTCTTGAATCTCTGAATTGATTTCTTTCATCCGTTTTGTAAAATTCTGTTATTCTTTCTTTGAATATTGCTTATATCTCTTCTCTTGTTTGGAACCTTAGTTGTATGTATACTAGACATTTTGAGCATGTCTTCTGTTTCTCTTAAATCTCTCCTCTAACTTTTTTCCTGCCTGCTACTCTTCTTTCTGTCTTCTTTCCTATTCTGTTTCTCCAGCTATAGTTTGGTATTTCTTTTCTTTTTTTTCTTTCTTTCTTTTTTTTTTTTTTTTAAGTTTTTTTTTTTTTGACAGAGAAACACAGCCAGAGAGGCAACACAAGCAGCGGGAGTGAGAGAGGGAGAAGCAGGCTTCCCGCTGAGCAGGCAGCCCAATGCGGGGCTCGATCCCAGGACTCTGGGATCATGACCTGAGCTAAAGGCAGAGGCTTAACCACTGAGCCACCCAGGCACCCCTATAGTTCAGTATTTCTTACTGACTTATTCTTCTAATTGTATGGTCTGTTGTATCCAGTTTGCTATAAAACCAATATATTGAGTTCTTAATTTCATATATTGTACTTTTCAGTTCTAAAATATACATTTAATTATTTTTATAGATCCTAATTCACTGGGAAAATTTTCTGTCTCTTCAATTTTGTCCATTTTTCCCTCTGTTTTCTTTAGAATGTTATTCAGAATTATTTAGAATTGTCCTTGTGTGTGAACTCTTACTGGATTATCTGTGGATTTGACTCTTGTCTACTTTTCTCTTAATTATTGGTCATATATTTGTCACTGAGCATATTTAATAACTTTTTATTTTGTGCCAGACCTTATGTATAAAAGAACCATAGAGGCTTCAGATAGTGTTATCTTCCTGACAGGGTTCCCATGTTTTTTCTGTTGCTCAAATGACTGAGGGGCTTATTTTTTCCAGAGAGTTGAGCTGTGTTAAAGTATAATAAAACTCCATTTCTATACTTTGCCCTGTTGGCTTTTTTTTCCCCTCTTTCTTAAATTGAGTACCTAGTGAATATCTGTTTCATTAACCCTGAAAGATTGTTGGAGACCCATCTGTACAGAGATTCCCAGTATAGCTTTCCAGACTGCCTGCTTACACTACTTCAAAAATCTGGCAATTGTCTGGGTGGCTCAGAATTCCCAAGGTACAAAAACAGTTTCCTTGGGGTTCCTGACTGGCACAGTTGGTAGAGCATGCAACTCTTGGACCCTGGAGTAGAATTTGAGCCCCATGTTGGATGTAGAGATTATTTAAAAATAAAATATTAAGGGGCACCTGCGTGGCTCAGTTATGCAGCTGCCTTCAGCTCAGGTCATGATCCCAGGGTTCTGGGATCAAGCCCTGCATCGGGCTCCCAGCTCATCGGAGAGCCTGCTTCTCTTTCTCTCTCTGCTTGTTTCTCTGTCTGTTTATGTTCTCTCTGTGTCTGTCAAATAAATAAATAAAATCTTTAAAATAAAATGAAATATTAAAGGGAGAGTGAATTTCCTTGACATCAAATATTCCTTCCCAAAGTATGACCAGCTCCTGGTGTATCTTTCCAGAGATATTATGTTAGTCCATTTCAAGTTTTTTAACCCACTGCAGAACTCAGGAAATGAAAATGTCATGTGATAGTCAGTAGGTGAGAGCTAAAAAGTCAGCTGCTGTCATTCTATTAGGAGGCCTTAATGCATCTTTAGTTTGAAAAACATCAGAGACTTTGCAAATGGTAATGTAACTTAACTCCAAGAGAATTTTATTGCATTATTTGTATTTTTTTTAAAGCACATTTTGTTAATGAACATTTTGGGGTGTTTTAGTTTTTAAAGTTGTGGTACACTTTTGAATCAATGGTAGAGCATAATATCAGCAAATACTTGAAAATAATTTTTACTTTCTGAGGAAAGGTAGTTTGAAAAGGATTCCCTCTGATCAAAAAAGCCTTAATATGTTTTGTACTCAAATTTCAAGTAATAGCATTTTCTGTATTCTTTTTAAAAATGGTAACATTTTCAGTTCTGTAACTCTCATCCAAAATGATTTTATAGCCATTCATACTTCTTATTTAAATTTGACGTTATACTGCATATTGAAATTTTAATGAGCGTTCGCACGTGTGTGTGTGTGTGTGTGTGTGTGTGTGTGTATGAGAGAGATACTGCTGTAACATTTTCCAAAAGTTGGATTCATAGAATTTTTGACTGAAAAGGACTTAATTTTATAGATAATTTAAGTAAAGCTCCAGAATATCAAAGTTACCTACTTAAGGTCTTACAGATAATTAATGGGAAATTTGAAACTAAAAGAGGGACTCCTTTTCCCCAAATCTAATATTCTTTAAATTAGATTTGATGATGGTACACAAGTATATGCTGCTTATTATAGAAAATAATAATAAAAATAATAAATTTATTATAGAAAGTTTTCAATCCCTACTTATTTCTAAAAAAAGATAAATTATGTTATAAATGTTTTATTAAAGTTGTTTTTGTTACATTTCCAATAATACTGTTTAAGTATCTCATAGTTTTTAATTTTTATTTTTTATAGAGCTGGAAAATATTTAAGTCTCAACAAATGACTTCCACACTTGAATTCTGCCGCATTCCTGTGCCACCTCCTCCTTTAGAAAACTGATCTTAGAACAGAGGTAAAATTATGGAGTTTAACTTTTTAAAGGATAAAGTATGAGTTTTCCATACAGTTAGATGTTTTAGAATTTTTTGTTTTCTTTGGTGGGTAGCTACTATTTAGCAATTTTACCTAAGAGACTTGAAATAATCACATCTTAATTATTGTCTTTGAGTTTTACTTTTGAAAGTGTTTCCTTTTTAGTAGTTGTGCCTTTTAATCTTGTTGCCAGATCTTTACAGTTATTGAATAATTGGATATATTCAGCATAATCATATTATATAGCTACACTGAGATAAGTGCTGTCCAGTAGGATTTCTATGATGATGTCCATGTTCTTTGTCTGTGCTCTCCCAAATGGGAGACACTAGCCATAGGTAGCTACTGAGCACTTGAAATGTAGCTAGTGCAACCAAAGAATTGTATCTTTCAATTTTATTTTACTTTAATTAAATTTAAATAGCCACATGGAGCTAGTGGCTATCATATTGAATGGTGCAGCTCTAGGTTTTTTTTTTCTTAGAGAAGTTAGTATTTATAATAACCACATATCTTTGAGTGTTTTAATTTCAGAATGATACCTTGAAATATGTTCATAGTTACTGGTCTAGTTTGTAAAACCACTTTTTACTATTTCATATGTTTCCCTGATAATTGTATAGCTTTATTTATCCAATAATGTTGGCCTACTAGAAGCCCTGAGAGCAGTTTTCATAATTAGTTTTTCTCACTGATGTATTAACTTATTTAATTAAAAAAAAAAAAACCTTTGAGATAAATAAAGTAAGATGAAAATAAGGAGGATGGCAAACCATAAGAGACACTGAACTCTAGGAAACATACTGAGGTTTGCTGGAGGGGAGGTGGGGGGGAGGGAGAATTGATTAATGGGCATTAAGGAAGGCACTTGATATAATGAGCACTGGGTGTTATATGCAACTGATGAATCACTAAATTCTACCCGGGTAACTAATAATAGGCTGTGTGTTAACTAAATTTCATTTAAGTAAAGAATTTTTAAAAACCCTTTGACATTGGTACTTATATTATCTCCTCTGTTTTATTTATTTATTTATTTAAAGATTCATTCATTTATTTATTTATTTATTTTCAAAGATTTTATTTATTTGACAGAGAGAAACACAGCTAGAGAGGGAACACAAGCAGGGGGAGTGAGACAGGGAGAAGCAGGCCTCCCGCCGAGCAGGGAGCCCGATGTGGGGCTCGATCCCAGGACTCCAGGATCATGACCTGAGCCGAAGGCAGTCGCTTAACCAACTGAGCCACCCAGGTGCCCCATTTATTTATTTTTTTGACAGAGACACAGTGAAAGAGGGAACCCAAGTAGAGGGAGTGGGAGAGGGAGAACAGGCTTCTTGTCGAGCAGGGAGCTCCAAGCAGGGCTTGATCCCAGGACCCTGGTTCATGACCTGAGCTGAAGGCAGATGCCTAACAACTGACGCACCTAGACGCCCCATTCCCCCCTTTTAATACATGAGGAACTTGAGGCCATAAATTAATAAAATTAATAATAATATAATAAGTTACTTTCCCTCAGATATGTAGTTTGTAGGTGTTGGAATTCAAACTCAGGCAATCTGGTGCCCATACTCTAACCATTAGGCTATACTGCCTATTATAATCTCATCTTCTGTAAATTGACAGTTTCTTTTAGTGTTTTTTTTTTTTTTAAAGATTTTATTTATTTGACAGAGAGAAACACAGCCAGAGAGGGAACACAAGCAGGGGGAGTGAGAGAGGGAGAAGCAGGCTTCCTGCCGAGCAGGGAGCCCGACGTGGGATTCGATCCTGGGTCTCCAGGATCATGACCTGAGCTGAAGGTAGTGGCCTAACCAACTGAGCCACCCTGGTGCCCTAAATTGACAGTTTCTAAGAAAAATACATGTTTACTGTCAGCTAAGACACAATTTCTACCCATGTAGGCAGTGGAAAGTTTATTGTACTTGGATGAGTTTTGTGAGTTTGCTTTCTGGCAAGTAGTTGTTGACTTCCTTCAGATCATGTTCCAGCACTTAATTATTTTGTTAATTATGTTGTCTTCACGGCTTGCTAATAGAAGTTGCCATTACCATGGTCACCAAAAAGATAAGTGTTTTCTGTGATAATCTTTTTTACTTTGTTAAATACTCTGAAATTGAGGCAATATGGCAATATGGAGCTGCAAGCTGGAATATTGGCTTGAATTTTGCTTTTAAGATTTAAATTTTTTTTTTTTTTTTAGTAATCTCTAGGCCCAATATGGGGCTCAAATTTGTGACCCCGAGATTGAGTTACATGCCCTGCTGACTGATCCAGCAAGGTGCCCCTTGATGCTTGCTTTTAAATATAGTTTTTATATTTCAGGTAAGGGGATGCAGTAGAAAAAAACTTCAGAATTGTATATTGTATGGGTAAGTAAAAAGAAGACTTGGAGTACATCTATAACTGTTCACAGCTACCTCTAGATACTAAGATACTGGGAATAGTTCAAAAATCCGTATTTACAAATTTCTCTGTAACCGTACTATTCTATTTTCAAATAAAGGCACTAAAATATATTTTTAGGATTTTAGATGTAGTAACTAACTTACCCTTGTAAAAAACTGAATCTGTGTGGTTTATTGACACATAAGTACCTACCATAAGTCTGGATACCACAGTGTGCTTGTTAGCTTTGAGTACATAGTGAACATTCAAAGGTGAATGAAACAGACATGGACCCTGTTTTCATAAAACTCAGTCTTGATTGGGAAGGTAGACAATAAGTAATAAGATCTAAGAAGGAAGGTACAAAATACAAAGCACTAGGAAGGAAGTGCACATACTTATTGGAATACAAAATACTAGAAAAGGGAGAAAGGAATGCTGTTCAGATAAAGTGGTTAAGACTGGCCTGCTGAGACTAACAGGACTGCAAGAAGCCAGCTATTTAAATAACAGTGGGACAGCATTCTAGGCTGGAACAGTCTGTACAGAATCCCTGGGGTGAAGGGGTGCACAAAGCTGTGGAAGAAACGGAAAGGAGAGTATGGCCAGGACATAGGAAGCTGTAGGGGGAATAGTATGAGCTATAAGAGGGGCCAAGGTGCATTTTTCAACTGTTGGTTTTAGAATAGGCATTAAATTAAAATCTGAGTTCTGCCAGTTAAACCATGTTACTTTGTGTGGGTCATTTGACCTTTTTATTCATTTGACTTTAATTTTCTTATCTATTATTTGGGAATAATAGAGGCTATATTAATAGCATATAGTATCAGGAAAATAAAGTATATGATACTTGTAGCAAACATTTATAGTGATTACTTTGTGATAACAAGTGTTCTAAGTACACAGTAATTGTATAAAATTAGTACTGTGCTGCTGTTATCCTTTTTGAATTGAGAGAAATGAGGCACAGAGGATTTAAGTATAGCTAGGAAGGGGGTAAGAAGGCTTACACATAGCTGCAGTAAGTAATCTTAAACTTAGACGATTTGTTTCCAGAGTCCATGCTCAAAGTGCGTTCTAGCGATCCTTTAAGTGGGTTTGTAGGGTCAAAACAGTATTTGCTGCCTTCATTGTCATTCTCTGATAAATATAGAGTGAAGGTTTTCAGCAACTAGTTAAATGCAGAAGTAAGAGATTTACAAAATATGTAAAACAATAAACACTACTTTTCTTTTTTTTTTAAGATCTAAAGGTCTTTTTTTTTTTTTTTTTTTTTTTTAATTTTTTTTTTTTTTTTTTTTTTTTTTTAAGATTTTATCTATTTATTTGACACAGAGAGAGATCACAAGTAGGCAGAGAGGCAGGCAGAGAAAGAGGAGGAAGCAGGCTCCCCGCCCAGCCGAGAGCTCCATGCGGGCCTCCCTCCCAGGACCCTGAGATCATGACCTGAGCCAAAGGCAGAGGCCTAACCCACTGAGCCACCCAGGCACCCTAAACACTACTTTTTTTTACCAAATTTGTTTTTGCTATGGAAAAATAAAGTTTTGATTTAAAACTTTTATATAAAACATATTATTTATATTAACATGTAATGGGCTTATTATTTTTTAAATGAATTAATAGAGTTTTTAAATGTAACACAGAAAGGGGGTTCAGAGACAAAAAGTTGAAAACTGCTGTCTAAACTACTAGATTCTACTGCCTTATTAACTCAGATAAAATATAGAAAACAGCTGATACAATGTTTATACTTGATAGGCTCACTGGTAATTTACTTTTTCCTCACCTTTAAGGTAACTTTTTTTACCTTTTAACATTTCTGAAATGGTACTTTTTAAAGAAGCTGTTAACTTCCAACTCTATTTGATTTGGAAAAATAAAATTGTTAAGATTAATCACATGGGAAAATGCAGGCAGAAATCTTAGGTTTTTTTATGACTAAAAAATAAAACTGTCATTGTTAAGGTGCTAAATAATTGGGTTCATGAGCCCAAATGCATTAATAGATGTTTGAGTGCCTGTTTTGTGCCTCGTACTTGAGATACAAACCCGTCCCTGCGAAGTACAGATTCTGGTGGGAAAGACAGACAATAATGAGTAAACAAATAAGATAATTACAGATTTTGCTAAATACTATGAAGGAGATGGACAGAATGGTAGGGGTTGGAAGGAGGAGGAACTTGGGGGAGCCAGTTTAAGTATAGTAAGTAGAGAGGGCTTCTTTGAGGGGGTGACATTTGAACTGAGTCTAATCCAGATATATACAAAGAGAGCTGGGAGAGTGTGCCATGTGGCGAGTATAAAGAACAAAGAAGTCCAGAAACATAAAGAATGATTTAAAAGTCATATATGAACAAGCTTATTTTTGTCCTTTAGTTAAACATTTTTTTTGCTTTAGTAAGGATTTGTTTCTCCTTTTCTACTTAAATTTATTAATGAATTACAGTCTTAAAATTAGTAGTATTGTAGAGTTGAGGAAATAGGGTGGTTTTTGATTATAATTATTAACACTACTGTTTTTCTGTATTTAAAGGTATTACCTTGCAGTCTTTTTTTGTTTGTTTGTTTTTTGTTTTTTACTTTAGTTGACATATAATGTATTATTTGTTGCAGGGGTACGGATCTATGATTCATCAGGCAGTCGTTTTTAACGTAGTATTGGTAGAAGCTAAAGTGATTTAATATGCAAACTTGTGGTTATAGGAGAGATCAGATAGGAATTTAAAGTAAGAAATTTAGGGCACCTGGGTGGCTCAGTCCTTAAGCGTCTGCTTTTAGCTCAGGTTGTGATCCTGGAGTCCCTAGATGGAGTCCCACATCAGGCTTCTGTGGGAAGCATGCTTCTCCATCTTTCACTCCCCTTGCTTGTGTTCCCTCTGTAGCTGTGTTTCTCTGTCAAATAAATAAAAATCTTTAAAAATAAATAAAAAAAAAGAAATTTAATCTGGATATAATGTATATTTTTTTAAACTGAGGATTACTTCAGGAGCTTTTCAAAATATATATTCCAGGTCCTGTATGGAATAGGAATTCTGATACAATATATATTAAATTTAAAAGATTTGTGTTTCTTTTTGAAAATTATATTTGGGTTTCTTTTTTCTTTTAAAAGCAGTTCTTTTTAGAGAATTGAAAAACAAATACTAGTTACTTTTCCTTGCCCTTTTCTATAAACTAGTAGCATACATTTTAAAAATCTTCTAATCTACCTTGTAGTTAGCAAAAAGAGAACATACTAGTTTGTAAATTTTTCCTAAAACACATAAATCTTGATTTAAACCATTTTCAGTATTTTAAATATTTATATTAAAACCTTTTTCATTTTGGGGCACCTGGGTGGCTCAGTCATTAAGCATCTGCCTTCGGCTAGGGTTACAATTCCAGAATCCTGGGACTGAGCCCCAAATTGGGCTCCCTGCTTGGCAGGAAGTCTTCCTCCTGCCAGCAGGAGGCTTCTCCCTCTCTTGCTCCCTCTCTTCTTCTTCCTGCCAGCAGGAGGCTTCTCCCTCTCTGACTCCCCCTACTTGTGTTCTCTCTCTAACTGTATTTTTCTCTGTCAAATAAATAAATAAAATCTTAAAAAAAAACTTGTTCATTTTGATTTTTTAAAGTGTTTTGTGTAGCAATGACTAGTGAGAAAACAATGAAAAAGAATCACAGTGGCAACAAGAAAATATAAACTATACAGAATTAATTGAAGGGATCAGCTTAATTGAAGTGTGTTAACATGAAGAAAAAAGTAAAATTCATACTGAGACATTTAGAAGAGGATTAAAAAAAATATTTTATTTATTTATTTGACAAAGGGAAACACAGCTAGAGAGGGAACACAAGCAGGGGGAGTGAGAGAGGGAGAAGCAAGCAGTAGGCCTCCTGCTGAGCAGGGGGCCTGATGTGGGTCTTGATCCTGGAACTTCGGTATCATGACCTGAGCTGAAGGCAGATGCTTAACAACTGAGCCACCCAGGTGCCCCTAGAAGAGGATTTTTTTTTAAATTTTTTTTTAAAGATTTTATTTGGCAGAGAGAAACACAGCCAGAGAGGGAACACAAGCAGGGGGAGTGAGAGAGGGAGAAGCAGGCTTCCCGCCGAGCAGGGAGCCCAATGTAGGACTCCATCCCAGGTCTCCGGGATCATGACCTGAGCCGAAGGCAGTCGCTTAACCAACTGAGCCACCCAGGTGCCCCTAGAAGAGTATTTTTAATAAAGAGCAATGCTATGCTTCTCTGTGGGTAGCTCAGTGTTGTGAAGATGTCATTTGGAATCAATCTGTAAATTCAATTCCTTTGGTGGAATGTAAGAAAGAAACTTATCAATGTAATGCTAATATTCTTTTGGAAGAATGAAGCAGGAAATAATAATGAAACATTTTTAGGAAAAGAACGCAAATGCTGTGTGTGTGTGTGTGTGTGTGTGTGTGTGTGAATGAATGATAGGACTTGTAATATTTTTTACTAAGTCCCAGTAGTTAAAACATAGTCCGAGGGCAAATTAATGGGAAGAGTAGCTGAGAAATACTTTCAGGTGTATGTAAGACTTTTAGTATATGATAAAAATAGCATTTCAAGTTACTGAGGGGAAAAAAGACATAAAATGTATCAGAACAATTGAGAACTGAGAGAAAAACATTATTAGAGCTTAATCTGTTACATTCTAAAGTAACTTCCAGATTTTTTTTTTAATTCTTAATTTTTAAATTTTTTTCCTTTTACTGAATTTTTTAAAGTTAACTTTTAATGTATTATTTGTTTCAGGAGTACAGGTCTGTGATTCATCAATCTTACACAATTCATAGCACTCACCATTGCTGATACCCTCAATGAACTTCCAGATTGTTTAAAGAGTGAATTATAAATGTTTTTCATTTTAGAAGATTCATGCCTTAAATAAGCAGAGTGGTTTTTAAAATAATATAAAATGTATTCTGATATCTTTTTGCCATGTCTCTTTCAAGTACATCACAGCATTTTGCATATTAAATCTTTAGTGTTTTGGCAGTGGGTACTCACTTGAATGTTCTTATACCATTTTCATTATCCTAGTTTTAAAAGTCATGTAGAAGTAAAAGGATTATCTGTCACGACCAGGTGGGATTTATCCCTGGGATGCAAGGGTGGCTCAATATTTGCAAATAAATCAATGTGATAGAACACATAAATAAGAGAAGAGACAAGAACCACATGGTCCTCTCAATTGATGTAGAAACACATTTGACAAAATACAGCATCTGTTCCTGATTAAAGCTCTTCAGGGTATAGGGATAGAGGAAACATTCCTCAACTTCATAAAATCCGTCTATGAAAAACCCACAGCAAATATCATTCTCAGTGGGGAAAAGATGAGAGTCTTTCCATTGAGGTCAGGAACATCACAAGGATGCCCACTCTTGCCACGGTTGTTCAACTTAGTACTAGAAGTCCTAGCAACAGCAATCAGAACACAAAAAGAAATAAAAAGTATTCAAATTGGCAAAGAAGAAGTCAGTCTCTCTTTTCACAGATGACCTGATACTCTTATGTGGAAAACTCAAAAGACTCCATCCCCAAATTACTAGAACCCATACAGCAATACAGTTGTGTGGCAGGATACAAAATCAATGCACAGAAATCAGTTGCTTTCTTATATATTAGCAGTGTAACTGTAGAAAGAGAAATTACAGAATCGATTCCATTTACAGTAGCACCAAAAACCATAAGATACTTTGGAATAAACCAAAGAGGTAAAAGACCTATATTCTAGGAACTCCAAAACACTCATGAAAGAAATTGAAGAAGACACAAAAGGTAGAAAAACATTCCGTGCTCCTGGATTGGAAGAGTAAACATTGTTAAAATGTCTCTGCTGCCCAGAGAAATCTATACTTTCAACACCATCCCAGTCAAAATACCAATGGCGTTTTTCAAAGTGCTGGAACAAACAAGCCTAAAATTGGTATGGAACCAGAAAAGACCCCAAATTACCAAGGAAGTGTTGAAAAAGAAGAAGCTGGGGGCATCACATTGCCTAATTTCAAGCTCTATTACGAAGCTGTGATAACCAAGACAACATGGTACTGACACAAAAACTGACACATAGAGCAATTAAACAATATAGAGCTTAGATGTGGACTCTCAACTCTGTGGTCAACTAATCTTCAACAAAGCAGGAAAAAATATCCAATAGAAAAAAAGACCTGCCTCTTCAATAAATGGTGCTGGGAAAATTGGAGAACTGTATACAGAAGAATGAAACTTGACCATTCTCTGAGTTACACAAAAGTAAACTCAATGGATGTAAGACCTTAATGTGAGACAGGAATCCATCAAAATCCTAGAGGAGAACATAGGCAGTAACCTCTTTGACATTGGCCACGGCAACTTCTTTCAAGAGGGGTATCCCAAGGCAGGGGAAACAAAAGCGAAAATGCACTTTTGGGACTTCGTCAAGATAAAAAGCTTTTGTGCAGCAAAGGAAGTAGTCAACAAAACAAAGAGGTAACCTCCAGGATGGGAGAAGATATTTGCAAATGACAGTACAGACAAAGGGCTGATATCCAAGATCTGTAAAGAACTTTGCCAACGTAACACCCCAAAAAACAAATAAGTCAAAAAAAAATGGGCAGAAGACATGAGCAGTTCTCCAAAGAAGACATATAGAGGGGTGTCCGGTGGCTCAGTCATTAAGTGTCTGCCTTCACCTCAGGTCTTGATCCCAGAGTCCCGGGATTGAGCACCCCATCAGGCTCCCTGCTCAGTGCGAAGCCTGCTTCTCCCTCTCTCACTCCCCCTGCTTGTGTTTCCTCTCTAGCTGTGTTTCTCTCTGTCAAATAAATAAATCTTAAAAAAAAAAAAAAAGAAAGAAAGAAAAAGACATATAGATGGCTAACAGACACATGAAAAAAATGTTCATTATCATTAGCCATCAGGGAAATTCAAATCAAGACCGCACTGAGATACCACCTTACACCAGTTAGAATGGCAAAAATGGCCAAGGCAAAAAACAACAAATGTTGAAGAAGTTGTAGAGAAAGGGGAACCCTCTTATGCTGTTGGTGGGAATCTAAGTTGGGACAACCATTTTGGAAAACAGTATGGAGGTTCTTCCAAAAATTAAAAATAGAACTACTTTATGATCTGGCAGTTGCACTATTATTTACTCCAAAGATACTGATGTGGTGAAAAGAAGGGCCATATGCACCCCAGTGTTCATAGCAGCAATGTCCACAGTAGCCAAACTGTGGAAAGGGCCAAAATGTACTTCAATAGATGAATGGATAAAGAAGATGTGGTCCATATGCACAATGGAATATTACTCAGCCATCAGAAAGAATGAATACCCAACTTTTGCATCAACATGGATAGGACTGGAGAAAATTAAGCTAAATGATATAAGTTAAGCAGAGAAAGTCAGTTATATGGTTTCACTTATTTGTGGTACGTAAGGAAAGAGAACATTAGGATAAGGAAAGGGAAAATGAAGGGGGAAAAATGGGAGTGAGAGACAAAGTATGAGAGACTATGGAGTCTGGGAAACAAACAGTATTTTAGCAGGAAGGGGGGTGGTGGTATAGGTGAGTCTCATTATGGGTATTAAGGAGGGGCACGGATTGCATTGGAGCACTGGGTGTTATATGCAAACAGTGAGTCATGGAACAACATCAAAAACTAATGTACTCTATGGTGACTGACAATAAAAAATCATAAAAATAAAAGTCATGTATATCATATTAATAAATGTAGGAAAATTAAAAGTTTTATATTTAGATTTATTTAGGTTACATATTTTTATGCTGAGGCATTTACTTTTTAGAGCAGCAAGAAATTCTGTACATATGATAGTCATATGCTTTGAAAATACATGATGGATTATGGTTTTGAGAGTTTATATTTAGATATACTATCAGTAACATATCCTATGACCTTAAAATTTCAAATCTAATTTTTAGAATTTTTACTATAGAAAAGAACAACAGAAACGCAAAACTGTGTATAAAGATGCTCATTGTTGCATTTTTTTGTGATACAGAAAATTGGAAACAATCTATGTATCTTGGTATTTTTTAAATGGAATAATTTTTGGTATTACACTTCAGCTGTTAAAAAGAGATAGACTTAGGGGTGCCTGGATGGCTTAGTTGTTAAGCATCTGCCTTTGGCTCAGGTTATGATCTCAGGGTCCTGGGGTCGAGTCCCACATTGGGCTCCCTGCCCTGTAGAAAGCCTGCTTCTCCCTCTCTCACTCCCCCTGCTTGTGTTCCTTCTCTCGTTGTATTTCTCTCTAAGAAATAAATAAAATCTTTTAAAAAAAGATCCATAGATCTTTCATATTTTTAGCAATTGAAAAAAGCATTTTGAAGAATTCTGTATAGGGGCACCTGGGTGGCTCAGTTGTTTGAGCGACTGCCTTCGGCTCAGCTCATGATCCCGGAGACCCAGGATCGACTCCCACGTGGGGCTCCCTGCTCGGCGGGAAGCCTGCTTCTCCCTCTCTCACTCTCCCTGCTTGTGTTCCCTCTCTGGCTGTGTTTCTCGCTATCAAATGAATAAATAAAATCTTTAAAAAAAAAAAAAAAAAAAAAAAGAATTCTGTATATTATGAACACATGACTATATTTAAACTATATAAACACATGTATGAACATGGGTATACATAAATATGTATCTGGAAGGAAAATACATATCAAATGTTGGACTCTGTTTAATCTTCATGGTTGTGGTAAGTAGGTGGGCTAAGTTCCTTTTTTTTTTTCCAGGTTTGTATATTTTAACATTTAATAGAATGCCAACCATTAATTCATATTTGTAGCTAAATATATTTATAAAATTATAGAGATAACAGTTGATATACAGAGCAGAAATAGCTTTTTCATTGTCCATTAAATAAAAATAAAAATCAATTGAAATCCAGCAATAGAGATACAGGAGTTTATTTTTCAGTTCCATTTGTTTATTAGAAATAAGTCCTTTCTGTCATCACTGCAATGAAATTGTGCTTTTCCTCCTTACGTGGTAATAAATGTATCACAAGTATTTACCTCCTTTCTGGAGCACTCTTCAAAGAGTATGTAAACTTCTGTTTTTTTCTCTTAATCTGGTGGTCCACTGAGCGTACTGGAAATAATGAAGTGATAGAAAGAAGAGACAAAAATTATGTTAACATAACAGCCCCTTTCATTTATGCCTTCCTAACAGACTTGAGAGGAATGGAGATGTTATAGGAAAAGACTAATGTAGGTTTTGCTTTATTATACTTCATTTGAAGCTTAATAAAAATGTAACCCAGGGGCGCCTGGGTGGCTCAGTTGGTTGGGCGACTGTCTTCGGCTCAGGTCATGATCCCGGAGACCTGGGATCGAGTCCCACATCGGGCTCCCTGCTTGGCGGGAAGCCTGCTTCTCCCTCTCTTACTCCCTCTGCTTGTGTTTTCCCTCTCTGCCTGTGTTTCTCTCTGTCAAATAAATAAAATCTTAAAAAATAAAATAAAATAAAAATGTAACCCAGCTTACTTATTTTCCAGGTACTTTGTAAGTAAAAAACATTTTTATTGTCAGTAGCTGTTCAGGTGTTTTGATTTCCAGAGACTTGGTAGGAATTCTCAGAGCAAATGATGTAGCAAGCCTGGAATTTTTTTAGTCTTCATACTATTGGGAAATTTGTAGCTAGCTCTTAAAAAGGATACCAGTCCTTTCTCTGCTTTGTAGCTAGATGAGCTTTTCAAACCTTGAGTCTTATATTCATTTGCTTAAAATCTTTAGTCCTTTCCACACTTAATTCAGACTACAGATTCCCTTTTATACCATTTGCCCACCTTTCTACCTTTAATTCTTGTTCCTTGCTTTCTGTTTTCCTGGTCATTTGGATCTTCTTTTAGATTCTATAACATCCTATGTTTTCTTCTTGTGAAGGCCAGTATATAGGTCATTGCCTCTTTCTAGAATGTTCTTTTCCTAATTCCTTAATTCTATTGATCTTTCTTGCCTCAACTTACCTTAGAAAAGTCTTTTTTGATTCCTTCATCAATATTAGGTTCCTTTTGTTATGCAAAAGCATGTGTCTTTTATTTTTATTCCTCATTTCTTTGCAAAAATGTGTGAAACTATGTGTGGTTTTGTTTATCATTGTATTTCCAATTGTTAGCATAATGGCTGTTATTATGGTTGGTGTTTAAGAAATATTTATGGAACAGATCAATGAATTTCTGACTGAATCTTGCCTCTGCTTTTTAGTCAGTTGCTTCTTTGAGTTCTTTTTTTTTTTTTTTTTTTTTTTTTTTTTAAAGATTTTATTTATTTGACAGAGAGGAACACAGCGAGAGAGGGAACATAAGCAGGGGGAGTGAGAGAGGGAGAAGCAAGCTCCCCGCCGAGCAGGGAGCCCAATGTGGGACTTGATCCCAGGTCTCCGGGATCATGACCTGAGCCGAAGGCAGCGGCCCAACCAACTGAGCCACCCAGGCGCCCCGCTTCTTTGAGTTCTGAGAAACTTTCAGAGGCAGTTACCTTAGGGTATTTAGACAGCTCATAAAAAATTTTTTATTGGGGTATAATTTGCATGAGTAAGAAGCGCATTAATCATAGTTATATCATGGGATACATTTTTAGGTGAAGAACTAGGTTTCAAAAAGTATTTAGTACCACTTAGTTGATATAAAAGAAAAAAAGGAATTCTGACATTGATTTGAACAATAGTAATAAATGTAGGAACCCTAGAAAATGACTTCTTTGAAGGGGATTATCATTTGGATGAATGGTTGTGCTCTATTTTGTGAAGTTATTTTTAAGAGTCTCATTTCTTCAGCAAGAGTTTGTAACTTGGGTATCCATGTCTATTAATAATGGGCTTTAGTTGATCTTACCTCCCAGAAATTATTTGCAAAATTGAATATGTGTAGGTATGGCATTTTTCTTTTTATATAGTGTTCATTAATTCTTTTTCTCTTATTATGTAACATTAACAAAGTGATAATAGTGCAGTGAAACTTGTGTATCAGTTATTCAGCTTGAATGATTATCAATTCATGGCCAATCGTATTTCATCTATACCTAATTCACTTTCCTTGTTTGGTTCCCCCTGCCCCTGCCCTGATAATTTCAAGGCAAATACCATACATTATTTCACCAGTAAATATGTCAGTATGTAACTCTAAGAGACAAGCACTATTAAAAAAAACCCAAAAACCTAACTATAATACCATTATCAAATATAAAATAACCTGTAATAATTCCTTAATTTAATATAATCAAATAACCAGTCGTGTTCAGCTTTTTCCAGTTGTGTCATGCTCTTTTTAATTATTTGAATCAGAGTTCAAAAGAGATTAAATATCTTGGCTATTTATTTTTTTAATCTCTTTTAATCTTTAGGTTTCCCTGCTATCTTTTTTTTCCCCTGGCAATTTATTTTGACTAAATTCATCAGTCTATCTTAGAAAATAAGGGACGTGTCTTACTCCTCTTTGTACTCCTTCCTTATATAGTACTTGGTATAGTACATTATATAGAGACATTAAAGAATCCTTTTGGAATTGAAGAGGAGAATTAGGAAATCTGATTCCTTTTTTTTAGGTAGAAATTTAGTGTGAAATTTGACACATTCTTAGGAAATACTATTTTTTTAACAAAGAAACTTTTTTCGGTTGCTTTGAAGGTATTTCTTTCCCCCTCAAAGTTCTTTATTTCTTCTAGTTTTTATCTTTTGAGCCTTTAAATCTAATTAAAAACGAAGACCTTTTGTTTTCCTCATTTAAAAAATAATACATGCTTATTTTTTTCTATAATTCAAAGTTACATAATTAGAATGTCCTCAGTATTCCTTCTCTCAGAGGTAGACACTCTAGTATATATGTACTTCCAGGCTTTTTTCACATTTTATATATTTTTTAATAGAATTATAGTTTGCATAATTATACAACTTGATTTTTGTACTTTGACATCTTTCCATTATAGAAAACATATATCCATCTTCAAAGGCCTTATTCGCACAGTACATTTACATTTATAATCAGTTTGCTGAATATGTGACCCTTGATTTCTAGCTTTTCTGTCTTTGTCTGTCACATGGTTTGTTCTATGATATGTAATTCCAGTTGTGTATTTGGTAAAAGCTCTAAGCGTAGAGCGTTCGTTCGTCTTGGGTAATGTGCTATTTGATTTCACTAAACTTGCTTTTGCCACTTTAAAAAATAATTGTTGAGGAAAATATAAAAGTATTAGGGAAATAGGTTTCAAATGTACCACTAAAAATACAATTTATTTCTTAAATATAAATTTGTTTTAATTGGGCTCTAGTCTAAAACTAAGGCTTCTTAGGCCCCTGGGTGGCTCAGTGGGTTAAAGCCTCTGCCTTTGGCTCAGGTCATGATCTCAGGGTCCTGGGATCGAGGCCCGCATCGGGCTCTCTGTTCAGCAGAGGGCCTGCTTCCTCCTCTCTCTTTGCCTGCCTCTCTGCCTATTTGTGATCGATCTCTCTCTCTCTCTCTCTCTCTCTCTCTCTCTCTCAAATAAATAAATAAATAAATAAAATCTTTAAAAAAAAGAAAAAAAATTATAATAAAATTATTAAAACTAAGGCTTCTTATCTGAAATATATACTAGATTAGTTTCTTTGTTGAAGAAAGGTGCACATTGTTTACTACCTTTGGTAGTTTAAGTACATAATGCTATCCTCAAGTTCAGTGTTTTTTTTCTTTCAGAGATAAAAGGAATAGAGGGTAGAAGAAGATGCTGGGTTCTGAACGTGGTGTTGTGGAAGAATGGTTATCAGAATTCAAGGTAAATTGGATTGGGGATAATGTCTCATGATTCTGTATGTCAGTAATTCAAACAGTGAATATGTGTTCTTTGGAGAAACTGAAATAAATGCTGTGATATGAATTGGAAATGGCAAAATATGAAATAATGTGTTTCTGTATTTGTAACTTTAAAAAGGCACTAAGGTGAATAATGACTAGAAGATAATATGTAAAAATGAAAGTAGTTGTTAGGATTGATGAGAGGATATATGAATTTTTAAATACATTCAATCAAAGAGGAAGCTTCCAAACTTTAAAAAAGGCACAGACAGGGGCGCCTGGGTGGCTCAGTTGGTTAAGCAACTGCGTTTGGCTCAGGTCCTGATCCCGGACACCCGGGATCGAGTCCCACATCGGGCTCCCTGCTCCGTGGGAAGCCTGCTTCTCTCTCAGTCCCTCTGCTTGTGTTTTCTCTCTCGCTGTGTTTCTCTCTGTCAAATAAATAAAATCTTAAAAAAAAAACAGGCAGGCATAGAATTTGTGCCTTATATTTTTATTTCCTGTAATTAAAAATCACCCATTGATTTGATTTAAAACTATAATTTCTGAATACTATAGAAATAAATGTTTTATAAAGTCCAAGAATTAAAATATATCCTATACTTATTTTAGAGTAGATTATTTAAGGTGACCTATTTCAGCAAATCTTGGTATAATGTGTGATTTCTTCATTTTTCACAGTTGAGTATTTTGAAGAACTGTATATTATAACATTCTAACTTAATTTGTTTTAGTAGCTCTCATGATCATTTCTTGTATTATTTTTACTTTGTTGACTTTATCATGAATCTTTTCAAGAGGAACTCAAATAAAATAAATTTCCTGACTTTCCAAATACTAAGTTTGCTTTTGATTTCCTTGGATGTTTCTTTTAGGCATTACCTGACACTCAGATCACCAATTATGCAGCAACTTTACACCGGAAAAAAACACTGGTACCAGCCCTTTATAAAGTTATTCAAGATTCAAATAATGAGGTAGGAAAGTTTATAAGAAGAATAATTTCAACATAGTAAGATGAAATATGTGTACTAAAACATCTATATAAGTTTTGTAGTTTTCCCTCCTCTTTTTAAAAATCCTTCTTACGGGACTGGAAAACTTTCTTTCTGCTGTGTTTCATTCTGATAGTGGCTTTGACTTTCCCTTTGCCCTCCCTCTTATTATTTTAAGTGTTTTGATTTGGTTTGTTTCTGTTCAAGACTGTATGTTTTGATTCTTGATTTGAATGACCATCATCATTGGATTATTTAGTTAATTTGAAACTTCTCTGTTTACTGTTTGGAAAGTTTCCTTTTCTGGAATCTAAATTTTAGCCATACACTGATTCAGATTTTTTTAAGTATTTGCAGTTGTTCTATTGACATACAGAACTGTGGATGTTATTCCTGTTTGTGAACTCAAACTGGTGACCTGAAATGATGCTGCTAGTAAATTGAGCTTGAAATAATTGGAGAAAGCACTATTTAGCATAAGTAGTAAAGATCAGTAAACTTAGAAAAAAAGTTCCCTGTTACTCAGCTTTGTGATGGAAGGGGGGAAATGCAGCTGCTTTATCAAATGTTAATTTATGCAAAATACACACATTATCTTTTCATTAACACAATAGTATGACATACAGTTTTATCACCACTGGATTCGTGTATGCTTTAAAATGAAAATGAAAGGAACACACAGGAAAGTAGCTTCTTATCTTCCCAGATACAGCCTCCAAGAGTGCCTCTGCTGTGTACTGGAGTGAGTTTGAAGAAGTTCAGGTAATCATCTCCTAACCAGCAGCTTAATTTAAAGTGCATCTTAATATTTGTCCTACCACTAAAAGCTTGCTTATTGACCTCTTTCTTTCCTGTCTCCTAAACTTGGATTGGCTCTCAGTTAGGCTTGCATCTGTTGCTATTTGTAGCAGCAATTGCAGGATTCATTTACTTCTTTTTCTCTTGCTGTGTATTTATGAATGTTTTATAACTTTAGGTGTGATTATATATATATATAGATATTCATATCCTTTTTGGTTAGGAGTTTTCAAAATTCTTTTTGAATAATGAATGTGTGTCTTTGGTACCCCTTGTTTTGCACTGTCTTAACATTTAAGCTTTGCTTATTAAAATTTGTTTTATGCTTTCTCTTTGGATTGTAAGCCCTTCACAGGCAGTGGTCGTATATTCTATATTTGTTACTTTCCTAGAATATATTTTGTCATGTACTGATGAACACTTAAATAAATATTAATTAGAAGAATAGTAAAACCAAAATGACATTCTCAAATGCTGTTGTTTTCACTAGGGCTCACAAGTGTATAAAAAAGGTTGGTTTCCTTTTTTCCTTTATGCTTTAGAAGCTATGACATTAAAAAAAGTTATTCACGTTACTTTATACTGTTAATTCTTCACAATACTCATGTGTAAGACCTTGTCGTGGCAAGAACTGGGGAAAATGATAGCTTGAGAGATTCAAGCTCAGCAGCAGTCACTGTAATCATCCAGTTGCTAGAGCAAATCTGTCTTTCCATCTTTTCTCTTGCCAGTTTATAAAGTTCTAACCATGTGGTCATATGTCAGAAAAGCAGAATGCTTAGCTCTATAGCATCACAACCCAATGCTGGACTTTAGTCCTCAAAGGAAGTTCCTTTTAGTCCTGATTTTGATATATTCTGAAACACAATCAACTGTTGTATTTGTTTAACAGGAAATTATTTCAGAAAATTGTCACATGCCATATATAATATTAATTGAAACTTATGACAGTCTTAGGAACAGTGTTGCTTTAAAGACCTTTAAAGTTCTTCAGAAAGTGAATTTCCTAATTTGGTATTACATATCATGGCCAACCTGTACTACAGCTGGAAGTTTTAATCTCTAGACCAACATATTGCTTAGTTTTTCTTCTTTCCCTTGTTCCATATCCTTTGGACACTGTAGCAGTTCTTCCATTTCAAGGAGCTCTTCATCCAGTCTTAATCCTATCACTTTTTCATGATTTGATTGCCTTTCCTTCTTCCCTCACATATCTCACTTCTCAGTTTACCCAGCTAAATTTTCATAGTACATCACAGTCTGTTTCCTTGCGAACATTCTTAGCTCCTTTGCTTCTCATTCCAGTAGTTCTTATTCTTTGGAAAAATCTCAACACTGGATAAAATCCAGACATTCATCTTCATGCTTATACCTGAGCAGCTGAACACACTTGGAGAGATCAGCTGCAACAACAAGTTTGTTGAGTTTCCCCACTTTCATCTTTCATTTATTTATTTTATGAGAGAGAGAAGCAGAAGCAGACTCCCAACTCAGTGGGGAGCCCACCACGAAGCAGATATGGGGCTCATGACCTGAGCTAAAATCGAGAGTCAGATGCTTAACTGACTGAGCCACCCAGGTGCTCCTAGTCCTGCGTTTAAAGGGTAGAAAGTCCAGCACCTGGGTGACTCAGTCAGTTAAATGTCCCAACTCTTGATTTTGGTTGAAGTTATGATCTCAGGGTGCTGGCATCGAGGCCCACATTGGGCTCGGTGCTCAGCAAGGAGTCTCCTTGAGGATTCTGTTTCCATTTCCCTTTCTCTAAAATAAGTCTTTTTAAAAAAATGCAGGATTAAAATTCTCAGTCACGCAATACTGTCCTGTAGTCTTGCTTTACCTTCTTGGTACGATGTCCCCAGTTTGGATTTTATGCATTCCTTTTCCTCATTAGTCTTACCCTCCTTTCCCTCATCTTCAGCTTGCTAACTTCGTCATTAAAAAAGAAGGTAATTGGGAACTCTTATTTTCTCGTTTATATCTACCACTTTACCAGCTCCTCGCCTACATTCTTCTGCCTTTTCTGCTGTAATGGATAAAGTGTCCCAGGTTGTATCAAAGGCTGTCTTGCCTTAGGCCTGGATCACATCTTCTCTGGACACCTCAAAGTTTGTTCCTGCTATTATACCTTTTTCCTTCATCAGTGATTTCTGACCAAAAGTTACTGGATTGCCCTCCCCCTTAAAAAAAAAAAAAAAGGCAAAGTAAAAATTTTGGCAACCCTGTAGTTTTTTGCTATGCCCAATTAAAATGTAGTCTCTTACATGCTACTGTGGTTCTTGCTACTGAAGGAAGGGAGCTTAAGGTCTTTATAACAGAAGCAAATTGTAATTGGGGTGCCTGACTGACTCATTCAGTAGAGTGTGTGACTCTTGATCTCCTGGTCATGAGTTTGAGTTCCACGTGTGGTGTAGAGTTTACTTAAAATAAAAAAATTAAAAAAAAAATTGTACCATGGCCAGTAAAATTTAGAGACAGCAATTTTGGAGTCTTTACTGAAGCGAAAAATAGATTTGAAACACAGATATATATTTTTAATAAATATGTTTATGAGAGCAGTGATCTTTAATCCCTGTTTTTGTCAGTACTTTAAAAAGAGGTCTGCAGTTGACTGTTTTCAGAAGTTTATTACTTCATTATTGACACAATGTGGAATATGCCATCTGTAATTAAACAGTCTTCATCTTCTACCCCCCACCTTCATTCTAGTATAAGAAATGTGGTATAGTGGGAGTCAGTTTGGTTTGGGAAGACCTGAATTTTAAGTGTCTTCTTCCACCACTACTTCTGTGACTTTGAGGATTCTGTTTCCATTTCCCTTTCTCTAAAATCTGACTGATCTAGATTTCTGTGTAAGGGAAAATTGTTTTTTTTTTTTTTTAAGATTTTAAATATTATTGGGGTGATTGGAAGAGCATGTGACTTGATGTTGGCGCTATAAGTTCAAGCCCCATGTTGGGTGTAGAGATTACTTAAAAATAAAAAAAAAGTCTAAAAAAAAATACTGTTGTAGTGATTTCAAATAAAGGGTTTAGTAGTTACTAGACAGTAGGGTGTGTGTATGTGTAAAATTTTTTTAGTTTTCCTTAAGAGCTAAGTTTAACTCATCTAAATACATTAACTGTATGATTAACATTGGACTTGTTGACTTTTAATTTGTAATTGTGAAAGTAATGACTTATTGTAGAGCATTAGATTATTACAGACATATACAACTACATTCAGATTTCCAAATGTATATGTTTTATTTAATCATTCAGAATAGAGTTAAGCATATAAATACCGAACTATTCATTTTTTTAAAAACTAAAATTAAAATTTAAACATAATTTTTATAGTTTCCTGTCAGTGTTTTATTTGCATTGTAAAATCATATCCAGTTTTGCATAGACTACTTATTTCAACAAAATCATTCTAGATTGGCAGTAGGAAAAAGGGAGAGGTTTATTTAAATGACTTGTTTTCTTTAGTTTTCAAGGTGATGAAGATCCTCATAAGTCATATTATGGGATACCATATGAAAAATTAAACACTGGAAAAGCTGTTTCTATATACTTGCCTTCTTTTCAAACATCTTTCAAATAAGTGTAATTAAAACTTAAGTCAGTCCTAAAACATAAAAGTAATTCATTTATTTTACTTGTATGCATTTAAAATATTAGCTAGCATTTTGGATGTCCAAATATTATATATTGCAAAATCCCTTTCTTGATTTTATTTAAATCATAGTTTAAATTGAGATTTAAAGGTAATTTCCAACAAGAGCATTTGAAGTTGTTTTCTTCCCATGTGGAATATCCTCCAAATGGAGCATAGTAAGGGCTGGTATTAATAGAAAAGGAAATTTACTAAATGCAAATGTAGTACATTGGTTAAATAATTAATATGTTTAATGATACAGTGTATTGAGTTCTTATAGCTAGTAGATTGGTCAGTTTGATATGTAGTCTGTACATAAAGATTATGATTTGGGTCTCATTGACTGAAAAATGCAAAGATTAATACTGATAATTTTATTTTTAAAATATACAAGTATATATGCATTAAACAAACAAACAAACAAACAGTGACAGCCAAAGAATGGAAATAGCTAATGCATTTTATTTTTCTTTTAGCTTCTGGAGCCTGTCTGCCACCAGCTGTTTGAGCTCTATCGTAGCTCTGAAGTTCGGCTTAAGAGGTTCACACTGCAGTTCTTGCCAGAGTTGATGTGGGTTTATTTACGGCTTACAGTTAGCCGAGACAGACAGAGTAATGGTTGCATTGAAGCACTTCTGTTAGGAATTTACAATTTGGTAAGTTGAAAATGATAGTTTGGGAAATTTTAAATACTATTATATTTAAAGTCTTCTGAGGTGATATTTTAATACTTAATGGGCATCTGGGTGGCTTAGTTGAGTCAGTTGAGCATCCGACTCTTGATTTTGGCTCAGGTCAGGATCTCAGGGTCATGACATCAAGCCCCATGTTTAGGATTCTCTTTCTCTGTCTTTGCCCCTCGCCCCCTCACTTACATACGTGCACTCTCTGTCTCTCTCTCTCTCCAAAAACAACAACAACAAAAGAATACTTATAAAAAAAATGGAAAGGTCTACTCAATAATTTATTTAAATTAATATAATTGAGTCTAGAGAGACTCAATAAATGCTGATAATAGCATTTTATAAAGTAGGTAAAATTATTAGAATTGATAGTATTGTTAATATTTTGTTACTTTAAGTTACTTTATTTGATCAATGTTTGTGAATGTGCTGCATTTAAAATTTTTGAAATTATTTTTAATAACCATTTCATAATCTGTGTTTATGATACTGTACTGTTTGAAACTCTCCTTTTTTTTTTTTTTTTTTAAGATTTTATTTATTTGACAGAGAGAAACACAGCTAGAGAGGGAACACAAGCAGCGGGAGTGAGAGAGGGAGAAGCAGGCTTCCCACTGAGCACGGAGCCCGATGCTGGGTCTCTGGGATCATGACCTGAGCCGAAGGTGGTCGCTTAACCAACTGAGCCACTCAGGCGCCCCTGAAACTCTCTTTCTAAGTGATTCTTAACCTTAAACCTTATTCTGGGTTTTTTTTCCCACAGCATCCAGTACATTGGTATTGAAATTCCCGCTCTTTGAAGTCTTATTGTTCTCCGTATTCAGTACTCGTGGTAAACAAGCACTCCACGTAATAAAACTAAGCTTAATAGTTGAGAGGTAATAAAATACCTCATAAAACATTGAGTCTCACAGTAAATAAATATTCTTTTCTACCACTGCTCCCTCCCTTAAAAAAGTCATTAGAAAAGATTTCTATCGCTGAAATATAAATCTGAAGGAAGCAGTATGGCCTTTGGAATCACTTGTATTTTTTTTTTAAAACCAGGCCTAGCCATTTATTGGCTACATTAAACTTGGACACAGTACTTAATATCTTGATTAAAGTTGCCTCATCTGTACAACAGAAATAAAACATTGTTAGTAGAATTAAAAACAGGAGAATCTGCATGTTGCCCAAGGTGTTTAGTAAATGTCTTTAGCAGGAGTAGTAGTATCAAAATTAAGGGTGAGGTTTTTTACATGAAAAACTGGTCTACGTATAAAATTCTGTTGCTAATTTGCCTTATTGTTTTTTCTTTTAAAGGAGGAAACTTAGGGGTGCCTGGGTGGCTCAGTTGTTAAGCGTATGCCTTTGGCTCGGGTCATGATCCTGGGGTCCTGGGATTGATCCCCGCTTCAGGCTCCCTGCTCAGCAGGAAGCCTGCTTTTCCCTCTCCCACTCCCTCTGCTTGTGTTCCATGTGTGTCTCTCTCCCTCTGTCAAATAAATAAATAAAATCTTAAAAAAAATAAAGCAAGAAATTTGTTTCATATTACTCTCTCCTCTAGTATTTAGCACAGGTACTTAATAGATGTTTGTTGATTTAATAATTGAATTTATCGTTTTACATTATGATGAAAATTACATTATCCTTTAATTTGTTTAATGTAGTAAAATTCAGTAGGGGGACAAATGAAGCAAAATTTTTTTATAGCAGAATACTGACAAGTTTTCAATAGTACTTGTTGGTGCTATAGTTTAATTATCTTTTAGCATTTCAGAAATAGTTACTGTAAAATAAGTGCTCAATTATATGTCAGAAATGTAACCTTAGGCTTCTTTCTTCTAATTCCCTTTCTGCATTTTTTCTTCTCTGTGGCTCTCAGTTTTTCTTTTTGCTCTGGGTTTCTTTCATATATTTCTTTCTTTTCTTTCCCCCCTCTCCAGAACTTCTCCCTTGCTTCACTTGGCCCTAGAGGAAGTTTTATATTGCCCTCAGCTTAAACAAATTTCAAAACATACTTCAGAGATACACACAAATATAAATAAAAATTACTTGGTTTAATTTGAAATTTAGGAATAAAAGTTAAAGTTTTATTGTCTTACTTAAATTAGGTCCTTTCATCTTACTGTATTGTAGCCTTTCTCTGAGGCATAATAGGCCAAATGTGGTAGGAACTAGTTTGACTACAAAGTAGTAAAATGACCACCCTAAGGAATTTTTAAACCCATTTTCCTGCCAAAATTAGAGGTACGGCCATTGTTCACATATAATTAGCACTCTCCTGTGACATACTAAACTCAAAAATGAGCCCGATAGGGAAGTTCTTTTGGGTTTGTGTTTTGTTGACAGTAGTTGTTTTTATTGTTGCTTCTTCCTTTTGTGCTGTGTAACTACTCAGTCTCTCTAACCTTCTAGGTCTACTGAGGTGGGGGCAGCCTTCTCTCTCTGGGGTTTTATGCTAGTTATGTATACTAATATGAGTTGTAAAAGAAACAGACTAAAATGAGACAGTGGAGAAAAGGAGTGATGCCGTAGGAGCATTTCGACCCTCTATTTGCTAGCATCTATAGGCAGATCTTTATCATTACCTGTAGAACACTGAAGGTGCGAGATTGTAGAAGTGAAGGACACCATTGTCCTTTTCATTGAACATTAAAATGCCTTTTTTTTTTTTTAAGATTGTATTTATTTGTCAGAGACAGAGTACAAGCAGGGGGAGTGGCAGGCAGGGGGAGAAGCAGGCTCCCCCACTGAGCAAGGAGCCCAATATGAAACTCGATCCCAGGACTCAGGTCACAACCTGAGCCAAAGCCACCCGGCCATCCCAGATAAAATGCTTTAAAAGAAAACACAAGAATTTTCTTGCAGTTCAGTAGAAATTATGAACTTAATTACAGGGACTAATATTTATTATGTTAATATTTAACTTAATTCATGTCGTTAGTCTTTTGCTAAATAATCATGAGTTTCTTTTAGTCAAGATTTATTCTGTGTTAACATATTATGTTTTTCTTATTTAGTAAGTGTATTTCTTGGCTAAGACATATAATCTGTTTAGACTCAGATCTAATCACTTGTAATCTCCCTGTCCTGTCCGTATATTTAACATGAAAATGGATTTGTGTGCCTGCTTCATGTCTTTGCTGTCACATTGCATTTGATTTAGCTGTAGTACTGTGCTGCATATCTCTCAAAGGGTAACTCAACTAATAAACTGTAAATTTGGTTAGAAAAGATACACTAGGTAGTAATATTCTTTTTTTTTTTTTAAGCTTTTATTTATTTGTCATAGAGTGTGAACACAAGCAGGGGCAGTGGCAGGCAGAGGGAGATGCAGACTCCCCACTGAGCAAGGAGCTGATGTGGGCCTGGATCCCAGGATCCTGGTATCATGACCTGAGCCAAAGGCAGATGCTTAACTGACTGAGCCACCCAGATGCCCCAAGCCTGAGTATATATATATATTTTTAAGATTTTATTTATTTGACAGAAACATAGCTAGAGAGGGAACACAAGCAGGGGAAGTGAGAAAGCCGAGCAGAGAGCCCCATGCGGGGTTCGATCCCAGGACTCCAGCATCATGACCTCAGCTGAAGGCAGATGCTTAACGACTGAGCCACCCAGGCACCCCAAGCCTGAGTATTTTTATACTAGGTTTGATGAAGAGTGGAGAGTTGTGGGAAAATACAATGGGACATAAAGGGAATGAGCTAAGGGTATAATTGGGAGAAACTTAGGCCTGTTTGTTTGGAGCCCTCTTAAAGTTTCTTGGTCTTCAGAGGAAAGGATGCATCTTTCTTCTGGGGGCTCCTCTCAAGTGAGGGTTTTTTTTTAAATGATTTTATTTATTTATATGAGAGGACAGCGCGGAGGGGCAATAGGAGAGGAAGAAGTGCTAAACAAGGAACCCCCCCTCCCCCAGCCCCATGCCACATGGGACTCAATGCAGGGCTCGTTGCAAGGCTCGATCCCAGGACCTTGGGATCATGACAGGACCTTGGGATCATGACCTGAGCCGGAGGCAGATGCTTAACCAACTGAGCCACACAGGCATCCCTATTCTTTACGTATTAGTATTCCTAAAAATTTTCTTTAGTTGCCAGTGATATATTTGGTAAATTAAGAAAGAAATTATTATTTTTTACAATATAGTCCTGTGATTATTTATCTTTGTATATTATTTTTTAATTATAGGAAATTGCTGATAAAGATGGAAACAATAAAGTTCTATCTTTTACTATCCCTTCTTTATCCAAGCCTTCCATATATCATGAGGTAAGTAAGATTAGAAAGGTAAAATTATTTAAAATTATATTGAGTAAGAGATGAAAATCAATTTCTTACCAGAGATAAATGCTCCTAACACATCTTTATGGATTTGTTTCTGTAAAGTAGTTGCTTATAACTAGTGATGTGTAAAGCTAAGCTCTTATCAAGAGAGGCAGAAAGTAACTAATGGAAAATTTTCCTCTAGTTCTTGTTTCTTTCTTATTCTTCCACCACTGTCATTTTCACCCTTATTTTATTAGTCTTTTATGAATTCTTAAAAATATACTTTCATTTTTTAAAGTCTCCCATAATTGGAAATTTGTGTTAGATTAAATTTTTATTATTTTTTAGGAAAATGTCTACTTAGAAGGATATTAACACTAATTATTTCCAGTTAAAGGAGTCTATAATTGATGCATTGTAGCTATTCATTAACATGCTTCTGAGTTTTGCTTATATTTATTTGGTTGAAGTATGTGAGAACACTAATAATCATATAGTTAGAAGCCACCTGTTGAACTGAAATCCCAGCTTGAAGGATATATGCTTATATTTAAGGATATATGTTATAAATCAAATTTCTGGTCTATAGTGACCTTTAGTGTATAAAGTATAAGGAAAGCATTTAAAGAAACTTCACCAGTAATTCAAAAATTATATTTAATTTTCTTATTAACAGTATCAGAGAGTTCCAGTTTTCTCATAGCTCCATGTAGCTATTTATTTTCTTAATTAATTCCCCTGGGACTTATTTTGTATTGGAAGTAGAATGCCTCTAATATATTGGGCTCATTTTAGCATAGAATATTTCTGAGTAATAAATTTTAATTAAGTACTGTGTATCATGTTTTGTGATAAAATGGAGAATAGTGAAACTTATGAATGGATGCTTCTAACCTCAGAAACATGAAATCAAATATGTCTCTATTAAACATTTGATCATAGTCTTCATTATTGTTTGTGTTAAGTAACTCTCTGTACTTTTCTTTTTTCTTTTAAGTTTTTATTTTAATTCCAGTTAGTTAACATACAATGTTACTAGTTTGAGGTATACAATATAATGGCTCAGCAGTTCCAAACTCCAGCTAGTGCTCATCATGACAAATGTACTCCTTTTTTTTTTTTTTTTAATAGATTTTATTTATTTGACAGAGAGAAACATAGCCAGAGAAGGAACACAAGCAGGGGAAGTGAGAGAGGGAGAAGCAGGCTTCCCGCTGAGCAGGGAGACCAATGTGGGACTCAATCCCGGATTTCCGGGATCATGACCTGAGTTGAAGGCAGTCGCTTAACCAACTAAGCCACCCAGGCACCCCGACAAATGTACTCCTTAATCTTCATCACGCATTTAACTCATGCATCTTTCCTTTTCATTATAGAATGGGATTAATGAGAATATCCACTTACCTGAAGTTAGACAAATGGCAAAATTTAAATGCACAGTCTCAAAACTGCTTATATGCTCTGGGTTACAGACAAATTAAAATTGCTGTATTTGAAAAAAATAAAAAATAATGAAAATGGTGCATTTGTAAACTTTATTCTTTCCAGCAACTTTTCTTATTCTTTGTCCTAAATATAGATTAATTCTTTAATCTTACAAAAAATAAACAGTGTATTTTTAGTTTTATGTATTAAATATAATTTCCAAAAAGAACTATGGAATGTAATTGAAAAATAGAAAAGGTTTTGAACAAGAAGAAGAAATGGCCTTAATGTTAAAACAAAATGAAATATCCTTATGTGATACAGATTTTTACTTCATTTTAGAGATACTGTGTCTCTTAAAGATACTTTTATCTTTTTTTTGTAGCCCTCAACGATTGGCTCCATGGCTTTGACAGAAGGGGCATTGTGTCAGCATGATCTCATCAGGGTTGTTTATAGTGATCTTCATCCTCAAAGGGAAACATTCACTGCACAAAATCGGTAATGGTCAAAACTGTAGATAGTTAATAATTATTAATTTGTGCTTAATAGTTAACTATAATTATTTTGGTTCAAGTTTAATGAGAGAAGAGGCAAAAGGTTTAAGATGTCATACTAGATAAAAACTTTAAAAAAATAAGATGTCATACTAGTGAAATACATTATAGTGGTTAAATACTTATCCATCTTATGCATGGTACTGTGTATGATCATCTTGTATAAAATAATGCGAAAACTAAAACTGTGGGCATAAAGTTAGCTAGGCCAAGGTTTGTGTTCTAGCATTACAACTTGGAAGCTTGCCCTCTCAGGTAGTTTATCTACTCTTTACACTTTGCTTTCTTCATTGCAGAATGGATGAATGAGAGTATCTACCTTCCTGAAGTTAGATAAACTGCAAAGTTTTCATGCATGGTCCCCAGGACTGCCCTCAGTTCTGACACCAACTGCAAGTTTGGGGAGTTCCTATAACCACTCTTGGGTTTGATAACTCACTAGAAGGACTCAAGACTCGCTGAATGAAAGCTGTTATATTCAGAGTTAAGGTTTATTACAAGGAAAGGATACAGATTAAAATAAGCCAAAGGGAGAGATGCATAGGATAGAATCTAGAGGGTTCCAAATGCAGATCTTCTGTTGTCCTCACCCATGGAGTCAGGATGTACTACTCTCCCAGCATCAGTGTGTGACAGTATGCATAGAGTCAAGTTGAGTGTCCAGAGTGTTCACTGGGCTTCATTACTGTAGGTATGACTGATAGATTGATTGGTCACAAGGTTGATTTCAGCCTCCTGTGTTGGTTGAGGCTGTATGACCCAGAGCCTCACCCTAAATCACATGATTGTTGGTTTGATTGTTTCTTTCAAAGACTGATTTATTTATTTTAGAGAGAGCACTAGCAAGGGGAGAGATAGAAAGAGAGAGAGAATCCTCAGGCTGACTCTCTGCTGAGCACTGGGTGCAATCCCAAGACCCTGAGATCATGACCTAAGTTGGAATCAAGAGCTGGTCACTCAACCATTCAACTGACTGAGCCACCCAGGCACTCCATGCTGGTTGTTTCTAGTGTGGCTAGTCCTTACCCTAAACAAAGACACTTCTGTCAGGTATGACTTAGGTTATTTCATAGCAAGGGGGCAAAGGCCAGACTTCTTTGGGCAAGGCCAGATTCTTTACTATATAGACTATGCCCTGGCCTTTGACCTAGGCTCTTTTAAACAAAAACAGTCATATTTACCTGGGCATCTACTTGAATATAGCATTTATATGACAGACACAGACATCAGTATGATCATTATGAATATGCCCAACATTTGAAAAGCCAGTGTGAGTGAGGGATAGATTTGAAGAAACAATTTGTTTTATAAAACCACTATATACATTTTCTTCCTCCCTCCCTCCCTCCCTCCGTCTTTCCCTCCATCCCTTCTTTCCTTCCTTCTTTCTAGATTTTATTTATTTATTTGACGGAGAGAAACAGCTAAAGATGGAACACAAGTGCGGGGTCGGGGGGAGGCGCTAAGAGGGAGAAGCAGGCTTCCTGCCAGGAAGCCTGATGCGGGGCTCAATGCGGGGCTCAATTGTGGGACTCCAGGATCATGACCAGAGCTGAAAGCAGATGCTTGACGAGCCATCCAGGTGCCCCTATTTTTTTTTTTAAGTACATTTTCATATTTTGGTACCATTTTGATTATTTTCCGCCCCAACCTATGCCATCATGTACTACTATTTGTACCTTATGATAAACTTGAGCATAAATAGATCATAGAAATTAGCTTTTTTTTTTTTTTTAAGATTTATTTATTTTCTTGACAGAGAGAAACACAGCCAGAGAGGGAACACAAGCAAGGGGAGTGAGAGAGGGAGAAGCAAGCTTCCTGCTGAGCAGGGAGCCCGATGTGGGGCTCGATCCCAGGTCCCTAGGATCATGACCCGAGCCAAAGGCAGTCGTCCAACCAACTGAGCCACCCAGGCGCCCCTATTTTTTTTTTAAGTACATTTTCATATTTTGGTACCATTTTGATTACTTTCCACCCCAACCTATGCCATCATGTACTACTATTTGTACCTTATGATAAACTTGAGCAGAAATAGATCATAGAAATTAGCTGATTTTTAACTAGGTCCAGTTTTTTCCTCAAGCCAGTCATTTTCTTAGCATTCGTCCTAAGGAGGCTTTAACTCAATTTACCAGTGCATCAATATGAGTATTACAATCTTATCAATTATGCTAGTGTTACAGCATATCACAGAATGGCAGTAGGTGTGACCTGAAAAATGCATCAAAGATACTGGCATATTACTAGAGTCTCAGTCATTAACTATTACTGCAGTTCATTATCATCTCATATTACCAAAATGTCTCCTAGAACTATACCACTCAGATTTGGAGGCTTGTTTTTGACTTTATCAAGTTTAAGAGCAGGAGTGGTCTTACCAAGAAATGGTTTCATCCTTTTAAGAATCTGACATAAGAGGCTTCTGGGTAGCTCAGTGGGTTAAGCATCTGCCTTCGACTCAGGTCATGATCCTGGAGTCCTGGAATCAGGCCCTGTGTCAGGCCCCTTGCTCAGTAGAGAGCTCTCTCCCCTCCCCCTGCTCTGTGCTCTTGCTTGCTCTCTCTCTCCCCCCCTCTCAAATAAAAATAAAATCCTTAAAAAACTTTTTAAAAAGATTTTTATTTAAGAGATAGCACGAATTGGGGGCGGGCAGAGGAACGAGCAGACTCCTCACTGAGCAGGGAACCTGCCTTGGGGCGTGATCCCAGGACTCCAAGACCATGACCTGAGCTGAAGGCTAGACGCTTAACCAACTGAGGCACCCAGGCACCCCAGGAACTCGTGGGCTCTTGACCACTAGGTGATACATCTGCACTCAGGATATACTCTGGTTTTGCCAGATGGAATGAAGGTAACACTTACCCCATCACATTCTTGGGAATTAAAGGTACAGTTATAGTTTCTTGCTTAGAAATCCTCTGCTTCTAGCACCTGCAGTTACACTCCTGGTCCTAGACCAGTGCTTTAGATAGGAAAAGAAGAATTGAGTTGTGGGGAACAAAGAAGTATAATTACACCATCATATTAGAAAGAATTGTGTAGTCTAACCAACATTGTCTACCCGCCTCTTCCCACATCCCCAGAAAAGCAGAGAAATCTGACTAGGGGTGACTGTCCTAAGTAAAGCTGCCCTTCGTGCTTCATTCCCATCTCCTTTTCCCTGTTCCATTTTAGATGAGAGATGTTTCAATCGCTTGTTCCACTTCTCTGTCAAACCTTAATGCTGAGGTTATCTCTTTACCCATTGTTAGACATTATGGGCTGTAAAGTGTGTTCCTTGCTCTGAAAAAAATGTGATTTAACAGTCCAAACAGTATTGTTTTGTTTTGGTTCTTTTATAGTACTCTGAACATTTGACCTACCATTAGATAAGCAAAAGTAGTGCAGGGTGTCTGTTCCTGTTAGGACCCATTTGGGCTATAGGCATCAGTCCAGCTGTCAGCTGTGTAGGGCCTTACCCCAGGGTAATCCACCCTATAGCCATCTGCAATCTGTGTCTCTCTTGTTGGCAAACAACAATTTTTTTTTTTTTAATTATTTATCCACTTGACAGAGAGATTGAGAGAGAGCACAAGTATGCAGAGTGACAGGCAGAGGGAGAGGGAGATGCAGGTTCTCCGCTGAGCAGGTAGCCTGACACGGCCCATTCCCAGGACCCTAGGACCGTGACCTGAGCTGAAGCCACTCAACCGACTGAGCCATCCAGATGCTCCACAAACAATGGTTTTTACCAGCATTTTTAACCTCAGGGTGTAAAAAGAATATGCCTAAATTCAGCTCATCTCTGTATTGCTGCAGTACTGCCATGTCCACTCATTTCGTGGACGCAGATGGTCACTTCAGACAAGCACACTGGGATGTCTACTCATTGATACCAGTTGTCTCCTGATTCCCCTGATAGGTATAGACATAATCTTACTTTAATGCACTTTTCAAATACCCATGGTGCTTTCCATAGGGTTATTCCCCTTGCAGGCTTTAATAGGCCAGTGTTCCCTTGCCGTCCTGCAGGCCATATGTTTGGGCCATTGGCCACTATCCATGAGCTGGTAAAACTCACTGTGGGAAACAGCATGCAGTTAAGTCCACCTATCAACCTGATTTGTTTTTAACCTTCTTTAGTCAGAGTGGCATCCTTCCAAACAGGATATAGTCCTATTCATTTTAGAACTACTATCCATAAATCAGACACTTCCTTATTGAGTGACCGGCACTCTGTGTCCCGGTGACAGTATAGCCTAGCAGCTTATCAGGTAGTGCCAAAGTTCACTCTAGGGAAAAATACAGGCTCCCTGTTGATGAGTACTCTGAGCACCTTTTTGCCTTCACTGTTAGCACTTTTCCTGCACGTACTGTTTCCATTTTATTATGAAATTCTTCTGGCACTGCCTTTGTTTTTCCTTATATCAGATGTTTTGGGTATTTCATATTTCAGGATTATGTTTCTGTGTTACCAGCCCTCACCTGAAACAAAGCTGTCAGGTATGAAATGGTTTACTTCCCAGAAGCTGAGGGCAAAGGCCAGACCTCTCTTTGGGCAAGGCTAAATTCCTTACCACATATTAACATACATGATTGTTGTGAGGAATAAATGAGGCAGTGTCTGAAACATGCTTTTAGCACAGTGCCTGGTACGTAATAAATGTTAGTGGTACTATTATTATTGCATAATATGTTTGTAGTAAAATAGTACTCTTGTTGGTTATAATGTTAGAGTTATGGAAGGAATATAGAATCATGCAAATTTCTGTGGTCATTGACCTTTGATCAGTGCTTTAGTCTAGAATTCTGGTTCTTTTTATGGGACTTGCCAGTATTACACATGTGATAGAAAATGCATTGACTTTCCTTGCATTCTAACACATTGTTTTGGCATTCAGCTTTAGTGATCATCCTCTTATCATCCTGTAGGGTGGTATATAACACTTGGAGAAGGCCTTATCCCAACTTAAAGTAACAGTTTGATTTTTTTTCTATGTAGTTACATTGGTTTACTCAAATCATTTCACAACATAAAATTTATGTTAAAAGATGGCTCAGGAGCACCTGGGTAGCTTAGTCATTAAGCGTCTGCCTTCAGCTCAGGTCATGACCTTGGGGTCCCAGGATCAAGCTCCCTGCTATGCCAGAAGCCTGCTTCTCCCTCTCTTACTTCCCCTGCTTGTGTTCCCTCTCTAGCTGTGTTAAAAAAAAAAAAAAAAAAGAAGAAGAAGAAGATGGTTCAGGGGCACTTAGGTGGCTCAGTTAAATGCCTTTGGCTCAGGTTGTGATCGCTGGGTCCTGGGATTGAGCCATGGGTAGAGTTCCTTGCTCAGTGGGATGTCTGCTTCTCCCTCTGTCTGCTGTTCCCTCTGCTTGTTCTCTCTCTCTCTTTCCCTTCCTCCATCTCTCCCCTCTCCCTCTGCCTCTCTCCTCTCCATTCTCCCCCTCCCCTGCTTGTGCTCTGTCTGCCTGTCAAATCAGTAAATTAAAAAAAAAAAAGTGGTTCATAGGCATGACTGGGTGACTCTGTTGGTTTAGCATCTGACTCTTGATTTTGGCTTAGATCATGATCTCAGGGTCCTAGAATCGAACCCTGAGTCAGGCTCTGTGCTCAGCAGGGAGTCTGCTTAAGGATTCTCTCTCTCCTCCCCCCACTCGCACAGTCTTTCTCTCAAATATTTAAAAAAGAGTGGTTCATAGTATAGTCTGCATAAAAATCATCTGGTTACCTGGTTCCCTTTTTGTTTTATAATTTTAATTTTTAAAGGTATAACATCATATACTTGTAAATTTTAAATAGAACAGAATATAAATAGATGAAAATAGATAGGAGTACAAAGAGAAGAGTATGTGTCCTCTTCCCTCTAACCACCATTTCCACTTTCAGTAGTTAAACAGCCATTTTGTTGTGTGTCCTTTCAGAAACTTTTTTTTTTTTAATTTTATTTATTTATTTGACACAGAGAGAGAGATCACAGGTAGACAGAGGCAGGCAGAGAGAGAGGAAGCAGGCTCCCTGCTGAGCAGAGAGCGGGACGTGGGGCTCGATCCCAGGACCTTAGGATCATGACCTGAGCCAAAGGCAGAGGCTTAACCCTCTGAGCCACCCAGGCGCCTCCCTTTCAGAAACTTAATGCATGCAAAAGCATATATTCAATCTTAAACATATGTAGGCCCATACACACTGGATTCTGCTTTTTTCCATTTAAGAATGCATCTTAGACATTTCATAACAGCATAAATAGGGCTCCACATTCTTTCTTAATGACTACTTAGTACTTCTTCTATGTGTACCATCAATTTTTAGCCAGTCTTAAAGATCTTTAGATGTTTAGCCAGTCTTTAGATCAACTAAAATTTAGATTGTTTCACTTTTTTGCTAATACAGTATTGCAACAAGTGTTTTATTTATTTATTTATTGCCTATATATTTGTATGGGAGCATCAAAGTTAACCTATAAGATAAACTCCTAGCAATGAAATCGCTAAGCTTAAAGAATATCTCTTTTTTCACTTAGAGTACATATTTCCAAATTCCCTTCCCCTGAACATCTGCACCAACTGAATCTCCTAGTAGTATTTTGAGAAGGCATGTTTCCTCATGTAGCTCCTTCCTGGGCTACGAGGTTTGGGGTTTCTTCCCTGGTCCAGCCAGGGGAAAAAGGTGGGGTCGAGCAGGATGATGAGTGTCGGCGGCCAAAAACACACCCGAGCTGGGAGGTCTGTCGAAGGAGGATCTCTGTCTTTCTCTCTGTGTCTGTGTCTCCGTCTCTCAGACTCTCAGTCTCATGGCTTTGTCTCTCAGTCTCTCAGTTTCTCACCATCTCTCAAGTCTTCCTCTCTCTATATCTCTCTGAGTCTCTGAGTCTCTCTGCAGGCTCTCAGTCTCTGTCTTACGGGTTCGTCTCTTCGCTCTGCTATTCTTTCTCTCTCAGTCTACTTCTCTCTATCTTGACTGTCAAGGGTCCCAGTCTTTTATTATTCCCAAGTGAGGAAGGTGGGTGGTGCAGTTAAATCTGCTTTTGCACCCACCCTAGAGACAGGATTAGTATTGTTACTGCAAGGTACAGAGTGATTGCTTAAACTCACAGAAGTTGAGACCATTGAGGCAGAGGGATCAAGGAATACAGATAAGAGATACAGAGATATGATTACCGGGAGGAGGATTAAATGGAACTATTTCTTGAATAAGCACACCAAGGCCATATTGCCCTGACCCACAGGGTAAGTGGCTTTTCAGATTCTAGGCAGGGAAAGCCCCTCTGGGCTTTCATTCATATTCACAGGTACCTCCACCAGAAATTCTGGTGGCTTGGGCATGGAGGGAAGGGCGGATCATGCACCGTCCCTGACATCCTCATACTAACCCCCAATATTGGGTATTTTCTTTTTTTTTTTTTTAAAGATTTTATTTATTTATTTGACAGAGAGAAACACAGCCAGAGAGGGAACACAAGCAGAGGGACTGAGAGAGGGAGAAGCAGGCTTCCCGCTGAGCAGGAAGCCCGATGTGGGGCTCGATCCTGGGTCTCCAGGATCATGACCTGAGCCGAAAGCAGTCGCTTAACCAACTGAGCCATCTAGGCGCCCCAATATTGGGTATTTTCAAATTTTTTAATCTTTGCCAGTGTGATCATTAAAAATTGATATTACATTGTTTTACTTGGCATTTCCTTAATTATGACTAGGCATAACACTTTTAGTATATTAATTCACTAGTTATTTTTCCTGACCTGTGAAATGCCTATTCCTGTCCTGTGTCCATTTTTCATATTGAACTGTATATTTTTTCCTAGTGATTTGCAAGAGTTATTTTTTTTAAGATTTTATTTATTTATTTGACAGAGAGAAACACAGCCAGAGAGGGAACATAAGTAGGGGAAGTGAGAGGGGGAGAAGCAGGCTTCCGCCGAGCAGAGAGCCTAATGTGTGGTTCAGTCCTGTGTTCTGGGATTATGACCTGAGCCGAAGGCAGACGCTTAATTACTGAGCCACCCAGGCACCCCAGATTTGCAAGAATTTTTAAAATATTAAGAAAACTGCACTGTTTTTTACACCTAATACATTTTCAGTTAATTATTGACTTAAAATTATTACTTTTTTAAAGGGTTTATTTGCGAGGGTGGGAGAATGCGTGCAGGGGAGTATGTGCACACAAGCAGCAGGGAGGGGCAGAGGGAGAAGCAGACTCCCTGCTGGACAGGGAACCCAGTGCGGGACTCAGCCCCAGGACCCCGGGATCATAACCTGAACCAAAGGCATATGCTTAACCAATGAGCCACCCAGGTGCCCTGAAATTATTTTTAATTAGGTATAATTCACATACCATAAAATTCACCCCCTGTAATAATAGTGTACAATTCAGTGATTTCTAGTATATTTAGAGAATTGTTATTAATTCCAGGACATTTTATCACAGCAGAAAAAAATTCCCCTTTCCTTCCATCCAGCCCCTGGCCATCTGAGAATATCTTTTCTGTCTGTAGAATTCTGTCTGTTCTAGACTTTTCATGTAGATGGAATTATACAATATGTGGCCTTTTGTGTCTGACTTCTTGCACATTTTTAGGATTTCTTTATGTGGTAATGTGTATCAGTATTTCTTTTGTATAACTGACTAATATTCCATTATAGTTAGGTCATATGAGAATTCAATGCTTAACTTTCTGAGGGACTATCATAGTGTATTAGAGTACTAGAGTAAGTATACCATTATACATTCCCACAAGCCCTGTCCATCTTTTTGAGTACAGCCATCATTCTTGTTGTGAAATGTGATATCTCACTGTGCTACTGTTTTGTTTCTGCTGTATGTTTTAGTTTTTGTCAACTATATCAGAAATACACTCATATATGCACATGCAGATATATATTTTCAAATTTAAACATGCATTTGTTCTGTACAGTTTACTAGAGAAACTGATCTTCAGCTCTTCCCCTCCACTCTTCCATTTCACCTTTCCCACATATTATAATAACTTTTAACCAGTGGTTCTTACCCAGGGCATGTCTGTCTTCAGCAAACATTTGGCATTATCTGGATACTTGTTTGATTGTTACAGCTAGGTGTGGGAGGGAGGGCTGCTGTAGGCATCCCATGTGTAGAGGTCAGGGATGCTGCTCATCCTGTAATGCTGGGCCATATCCCCCAGAATAGTTATTTAGCCCAAAATGCCAGTGGTGCTAAGGTTGAGAATTCCTGCTTTTAAATGACTCTCTTAATGCTTGTTTCCACCTCTTTGAGGAACTTGCTTCTTCTTAATTTTTCACTCTTGGGTTTTATCTAACAACTTATCCCTTTGAAAGATAATTAGTTCATTATTTCTGTCATTCTGCTGTTCTCTCAATGTAGCTCTGTTGTAACTGTGGGGAACTCATTTTTCAAATTTGTTATTTTTATGAATGACTGCAGGTTATTTGAAGCTTCCTTCCTTTGTACGACTGAGATTTGTGATTAAATGATTACTTTTTTTTCCTACATACTTTTTTGATTGAATTGGAATTCATAATTGTCTTTATTTCTTTATTATTTGCTTTATAATTCAACTCCTGTAAATTCTCTATCAGTTGTCTAAATCTCCTTGTAAGTCTTCATTCAAACCAGTTATCTCCCAATTTCATTTTCCTACAAAAGAGGTTCCTGGAGCCTTTTGACTCAGTTTGGACTATATCATTCTCTGCCTGATACACACTTATTATCTTGGGATCTCCCTTCACTTTTTTTTTTTATATTACATTATTATGTTTTCAGTGTTCCGAGATTGATTGTTTATGCCCCATATCCAGTGCTCCATGCAATTTGTGCCCTCAATACTCACCACCAGGCTCACCCATTCCCCCCACCCCCTCCCTTTCAAGACCCTCAGATTGTTTCTGAGTCCAGAGTCTCTCATGTTTCATCTGATTTACCCCAGTTCACATTTCCTTTCATTCTCCTACTATCTTCGATATTATTCCTGTGCTCCACAAGTATGTGAAACCATATGATATTTGACTTTCTCTGCTTATTTCACTCAGCATAATCTCCTCCAATCCGGTCCATGTTGCTACAAAAGTTGGGTAATCATCCTTTCTGATGGAGGCATAATATTCCATTATATACATGGACTGTATCTTCTTAATCCATTCATCTGTTGAAGAGCACCTTTGCTCTTTCCACAGTTTGGTGATTGTGGCCATTGCTGCTATGAACATTGGGGTACATATGGCCCTTGTTTTCACTACTTCTGTATCTTTAGGGTAAATACCCAGTAGTGCAATTGCAGGGTCATAGGGTAGCTTTATTTTTAATTTTTTAAGGAATCTCTACACTGTTTTCCAAAGTGGCTTCCCCAACTTGCATCCCCGCCAACAATGTAAGAGGGTTTCCCTTTCTCCACAACACTTGTTGTTTCCCATCTTGTTAATTTTGGCCATTGCTAACTGGTGTATGGTGGTATCTCAATGTGGTTTTGATTTGAATCTCCCTGATGGCTAATGATGAACATTTTTTAAGTGTCTGTTAGCCATTTGTACATCTTCTTGGAGAAGTGCCTGTTCGTGTCTCCTGCCCATTTTTTGATGTGATCATTTTTGTTTTGGTGTTGAGTTTGAGGAGTTCTTTATAGATCTTGGATATCAGCGTTTTGTCTGTAGTGTCATTTGCAAAAATCTTCTCCCATTTCGTGGGTTGCCTCTTTTTTTTGTTGACTGTTTCCTTTGCTATGCAGAAGCTTTTTATTTTGACGAATTCGCAAAAGTTCATTTTTGCTTTTGTTTCCTTTGTCTTTGGAGACGTGTCTTGAAAGAAGTTGCTGTGGCCGATGTCAAAGAGGTTACTGCCTATGTTCTTCTCTAGGATTTTGATAGATTCCTGCTTCACATTGAGGTCTTTCATCTGTTTTGAGTTTATCTTTGTGTGTGGCATAAGAGAATGGCCGAGTTTCATTCTTCTATACGTAGCTGTCCAATTTTCCCAGCACCATTTATTGAAGAGACACTTGGAAGCTAAGGACTATCCTGCTCAAGAATGTTTGGATACCCGGAAATCAAAGAAGAACTTAAACATTTTATGGAAACCAGTGAATGAAGATACATTGATCCAAAACCTATGGGATATGGCAAAGGCAGTCCTAAGGGGGGAAATACATAGCCACTGAAGCCTCACTGAAAAAAATTGAAAAATCCCAAATACACCCACTCTATTTACCTTAAACAACTGGAAAGTCAACAACAAGTTAAGCCAACCCCACACACAAGAAGGGAAATAATTAAGGTTAGAGCAGAAATCAATGAAGTCAAAACTAGAGATACAGTAAACACATCAATGAAACTAGAAGCTGTTTCTTTGAAAGAATTAATAGATCGATAAACCATTGGCCAAACTAATCCAAAAGAAAAGGGAGAGGACCCAAATTAATAAAATTATGAATGAAAGGGGAGAGATCACGACTAATACCAAGGAAATAGAAACAATCATCAGAAATTACTATCAACAGTTATATCCAAATAAGTGAAACAACCTAGAAGATATGGATGCATTCCTGGAAACCTATAAACTTCCAAGACTTAAACAGGATGAAATTAACAACCTGAATAGACCAATATCTAGTAATGAGATTGAAGCAGTGATCAAAAAACGAGAGCCCAGGACCTGGGGAATTCTACCAAACATTCCAAGAAGAAATAATACCTATTCTCCTGAAACTGTTTCAAAAAATAGAAACAGAAGGAAAACTTCCAGACTCTTTCCATGAAGCCAGCATTACTTTAATCCCCAAACCAGGCAAAGACTCCATCAAAAAAGAGGATTTTAGACCAATATCCCTGATAAACATGAAACACTTTACTCATATCCTGGAATTCCCTTTGTTTTCTTACTGTGTACCTATATCTTCATTCTTTTTTACTGGTATTCTGATACTGTACTGTGATATTTCTTGGTATAGACTTCCCCCATTGTGCTGAGTACTAGGTGGACTATTTTGATTTAGAAACTCATGTCTTTTAGACGGGAAAATTTTCTTGAATTGTTTTTGTTAATTAGTTCATCCGCTCCATTTTGTCTGATCTTTTATTATTTGTCTTTTTTATCTTTGGTCTTTTACTATCTTCTGGTGGTTTTATGATTTGGATGTTGGAACTCTTGGAGTGGTCCTCTTTTCTCTCCCATCTGCCATATCTTTTTCCTTTTGTTTTACTTTCTGTGATAATTCCTCAACTTTATCTACCAGTCTTTTTCTTAAGTTCTTAATTTTTGCTGTTATATTTTGTATATGTAACTTTTCCGGTTTTCTAAGTGTTCTTTTACAATAGATCCTGATTGTTGTTGTTTTTCCAAGAAACAACATCTGTTATATTTTTGAGAATATTAATGATAATTTACTTTATTTAAAGTTTTTTTTTTTTTTAATTTTATTTATATACTTGACAGAATGCGAGAGAGCACAGCAGGGGGAGCAGCAGGCAGAAGGAGAGGGAGAAGCAGGCTCACCCCAGGCAGGGAGCCCGATGAGGATCTCGATCCCAGGATCCTGGCATCATGACCTAAGCCGAAGGCAGATGCTTAATGACTGAGCGACCAAGTGCCCTGTTTAAAGTCTTTTTCCCTTTTTTGTATTTCTTTATTTTGATCTCATTTTCATGTTAGTGGAGTTCCTCAGATGTCTGATAATCCTACCTCCTTACACTAAGGAAGATGAAGGAAAGGAAATAAAATACGAACTGCTCTAGCTCTGACCTTGTGAGTAGGGCCAGTTGACTATAAACTTCACTGATCCATTCATCTGGAGAACTTCCCAAGTCTATACCTCTTAAGTCTTTCCTTTTAGGGTGGTCAAATTCCCTAGAGAGGGCTGACTTGGCATTCTGGTGGCCAAGAAGGGAAAGAGAGCTTCAGGTTTCAATATTCAGTAAGAAGTATTTAATATTCCTGTTTTCAGTATCGTTTCTCTTCCCCAGCCCTCACTCCAAACTACAGTTTTACTTTGTGGTTCTCAAGTAGAAATTTCTTTTATCCTTTAAAATAAAAAAATCTTCAATAAACCTTACAGCATAGAGAAGGAGAAGGGATGTGAAGATGTGACTGCTTCCAAGTCAGACTTTCAACTCAGTTTTTAACTTTTTCTTTTTAAAGATTGTATTTATTTGACAGAAAGAAAGGCAGCTAGAGAGGGAACACAAGCAGGGAGAGTGAGAGAGAGAGAGAAGCAGGCTTCCCACCAAGCAGGGAGTCTGATGCGGGGCTCGGTCCCAGATCCTTGGGATCATAACCTGAGCTGAAGGCAGATGCTAAAAGACTGAGCCACCCAGCGCCCCACAGTTTTTAACTTTATATTTTGAAATAATTTCAGACTTAAAAAAATGTTTTAAAGATAACACAAAGATTTCCTCTTACTCTTTACCACCTATGGGAAGCTTTTTAGAACAACAACTTTTCCTGGATCATGCCCTTATAGATTCTAATTGGGTCAGTCTGAGCTGAGGCACAGGAATATATCATTCTGGAATGCCCTTAAATAACAGTAGTGTGCATCCAGGTTAAGGAACCACTTCCTTAGAGACTGTATAGATTAAGAAATCTGGGTGACTCAGTCGGTTAAGCATCTGCCTTTGGCTCAGTTCATGATCTCAGGGTCCTGGGATCAAGACCCTGCTTGATCCCTCAGCAGGGAGTCTGCTTCTTCCTCTCCCCTCTGCCTCTCCCCCCAGCTTGTGTGTGTGCATGTGTGTGCTCTCTCTCTTTCTCTCTCTCAAATAAACACATAAAATCCTAAGGAAAAAAAATCCCCTGGTTTAAAAAAAGAAGTAATCTTTACTGATTAAATAAAATCATTTATTCATTCAATAAAAGTTTATTGAGCAGTTATAATGTATTAGACACTGTGCTGGACACTGGAGATAGAGGTGGTAAATGAGTATAAGTTGCTTATTATTAAATAGGTAAAACATTGGTAAAGACAAAGAATTATGATTCCCTGGGATAAATGCTGTCTCAAATATGCCTTAGATACACAACAAAGGGAACTCTTCCCTCTATCCAGGAGAATTAAGGATTCTATGTCTAAGTTAAAAAATTTGAGCCAACACTTGAAACCTAAGCAGGAATTTCCCAAGTGAAAAAGTATGTTCTCGTAAGAAAGGGCAACCTCTATAATAGGAAGGAATTATTATTATTATTATTATTATTTTTTTTTTTTTTTAAGATTTGATTTTTTTTTTTTTAAGATTTTATTTATTTGACAGAGAGAAACCCAGATGAGCGAGGGAACACAAGCAGGGGGAGTGAGAGAGGGAGAAGCAGGCTTCCTGCCAAGCAGGGAGCCTGATGTGGGGCTCGATCCCGGGTCTCCAGGATCATGACCTGAGCCAAAGGCAGTCGCTTAACCAACTGAGCCACCCAGGCGCCACCAATAGGAAGGAATTATGAAAACTTATGATATATTCATGGAGTGGTAAGAAGATCCGTCAGTGTGGTGTATGTGGTAGGCAGTGGAGGGAGGTAAGGTTGGAGAGGTAGGTTGACGGTGGACTTTATTTTTTTGAAAGATTTATTTACTTATTTTTAGAGCACACGGAAGAGTCACAAGGAAAAGAGAACCTTAAGCGCTGTGTGCTGAACATGGAGCCTGATGTGGAGCTCAGGTTTATTACCCCAAGGCCATGACCTATGCCAAAATCAAGAGTTGGATGCCCAACCAACTGAACCATCCAGGCACCCCAAGGGTGGATTTTAAAGGCCTTGATGAGTTTGGATTTTATCATGTAGTCAGTGGGAATAGTGGATTAATGTAATAGGGAGTCATCTGTTCAGGCACAATGGTTTATTTTTGGATGAAGAAAATCTAGATGGTAGCAAGGGATGTGACCTTTAATAAGGAGAATGAAAACAGGGAAATCATTGAAGAGGATATCCCAGCAATCTGATTGAGAAATCAGGAAGGTTACTATATTATATATTCTTGTTATAACTACCCAACAAAAATATCATAGTCTCCAATAGAAATAATTTTCCTTGTTTTATTTTTTGTAGGTTTGAAGTCCTGAGTTTTCTCATGTTGTGTTATAATTCTGCTATTGTGTATATGCCTGCTTCATCTTACCAGTCTCTTTGTCGAATGGGCTCCAGGTGAGAAGAATAATTATCATTAGCTTTCATTTTAATTTTTTTGACAAATAGTTATTAAGCATATATTCTGTGGGTAGGTGCTATTCTAATTTTTTGTGATATTGCAGTAAACAAAACTCTGGAAGTTTACATTCCTATAGGAATACTTTTCATCCCTCATGTGTGATGACTTTTGAAAATATTTCAGCATTAAAAAAGTATTTTCTAGCTGAACATCAAGCCAAGATGTCTTAAGTTTAGGGGGTTGAGTGATACACTGGTCACCGCCTGTATGCCAAGTTTCATAAATCACTGTGAGAGTTTTGAATAAATAGTCCCATCTGTGGAGAAAGTCTAAGGGAATGTGAATTTCTTCATTTATATATTTCACAAATAACTGTGCTTTGAATAAGGTTAGCAATAGCACCAATTATCTGTATGTCTCATTTATATTTGTGTGTTCTAGTCTTTCTAAATCAGAATTTCTTCTCTCTCTTTTTTTTTTTTTTAAAGCTTTTATTTATTTATTTGACAGAGAGAAACACAGCTAGAGAGGGAACACAAGCAGGGGTAGTGAGAGAGGGAGAAGCAGGCTTCCTGCCAAGCAGGAAGCTGGATGTGGGGCTTGATCCCGGGTCTCCAGGATCATGACCTGAGCCGAAGATAGTCACCCAACCAACTGAGCCACCCAGGCGCCCAGTCAGTAGCTCTTGAGTTAGAGAATATCAGTTATAGAAGGAACCCTGAGTTCATTCCATCCAGTTGATTTTTACTTGAGGAAACTGAGCCCCTCAAAGTTTAAAGGCTATATTAGTTTTCTGTTCCCTTAATAACAAATTGCTACATACTGTGAACTTACAGCAGCTCAAATAGTGTGTATTATTTCCACAGTTTCTGTGGGTGAGGAGTCTAGGCATGTATTAGCTGGGTCCTCTGCTTAGGGTGTTAGAAATCTGTGGTTAGAAATCTGTCGGCTAGACGTGCAGTTTTATCTGAGGCTCAGTTGAGGTATTTATATGTTTTTTTTGGCAGAATTCAGTTCTTCTAGTTGTAGGACTGAGGGCTTCAGTTTCCTGTTGGCTGTCTGCTGAAGGCCAGCCTCAGTACTTTGTCTCCCCAACATAGGCAACCTATAGTGACTCCAGTAAGACCTCAGTACAATCTTGTTACTACATAACATAATCATATAATCATGTACATGTAGTTATGGGAAATCCCATTATCTTTGCCATATTCTGGCTGGAAGCAAATCACAGGTCTCACCCACACTCAATACTAGGGGATATACAGGGTGTGAATACCAGGACAGAGGGATCATAGGGATTCATTGTCCACTCATAAATGCTTTGTTCAATTTCATGCTACTGTGTTCCTGGAAGAGAGTATGGTCCTATTTATAACAAAACTGTTTTTGCTAACTGGAGAAAGGCCAATCTAAATTAGCTGTAAGTTTGATTTTATAGATTGTCTTAAAATAGGTATATTATTTTCAGTTGCCTGTAATAACGACTAATGACTTACAAAATTCTTATCTCTAACCTGGTTACTGTAATCAAGAGAGTACACTATTTAAATACTTACTGCCTATTTACAGATAGGTCTATAAGGGACTATTGTTGATTGATTAAAATAAAACCTGCTGAATCTGTAATTTTTATGACACTTAATAGTAGATTTTTTTAAAAATAGATTTTGTTAATAGCAAAAATGATGGTAGAGTTTAGTGATCCTCACACTTTTGTTCTTATATCCCCTAAAGAATTTTTTTTTTTAAAGATTTTATTTATTTGACAGAGAGAAACACAGCCAGAGAGGGAACACAAGCAAGGGAAGTGAGAGAGGGAGAATCAGGCTTCCCGCGGAGCAGGGAGCCGGATGTGGGACTCGATCCCGGGTCTCTGGGATCATGACCTGAGCCTAAGGCAGTCGCTCAACCAACTGAGCCCCCCAGGCACCCCTCCCTAAAGAATTTTAAAAATCTGTGTCGCTTTCACACATTTTAAGTTAATATTTAAATTTTTCATTTTATCTTAAATTGTAGCAAACGGTATGATTTCTAGTATGTAAATATTGACATAATAAGCTATTTATGTTAGTATTCCTTTTAAAGATTTTATTTATCTGACAGAGATTGATCACAGGTAGGCAGAGAGGCATGCAGAGAACAGGGAGAAGCAGGCTCCCCGTTGAGCAGAAAGCCTGATGCGGGGCTCGATCCCAGGACCCTGAGATCATGACCCGAGCTGAAGGCAGAGGATTTAACCCACTGAGCCACCCAGGCGCCCCTAATTATGTTAGTATTTTAAGTGTTTATAATGTGAATACCACCCATCATCCGTATGAAGAATAGGTGGTGAACAGGCTTTTATAGTTTGACATTATATTATTTCTTTATTCCTTGAAATTGATTTCCCTACCACTTTACTCACATTTTATCTTAGTGCTGTATTATGCTTACAAGTCTTTTTTTTTTTCTTCTTTTTAATTTAACCTTTGTCATAGGTTTTATTTTGGACTTTTGGGGGGTTTTGTGGGTTTTTGGTTGATTTGGTTTGGTTCAGTTCGATTTGGTTGGTGTTGTTTTTAAGTAGACTCTACATCCAACATGGGGCTTGAACTCACAACCCCACAATCAAGAGTCACAAGGTCTGCTGACTGAGCCAGCCAGATGCCCCTATGCTTACAAGTCTTTTATTGATCTCTTCTTTGTGTATCTCTGCTACAAAAATATATATGTAAATTGAGATTTTAAAAAAAAGTTCCAGAGATCATAATGCACAAAACACTGAAAAATTTCTTTTGGACTCACTTACCATTATAATTTTCCAGACAAACTAATTGATTAAAATAATATAGGTACATTACAACTTTTGGTAATTACTCAGCATAACTTTTCTAGATGCATCTCTTTTTTTTTAATTTATTTATTTGGTAGAGAGAGAGATCACAAGTAGGCAGAGAGGCAGGTAGAGAGGGACGAGAAAGCAGGCTCCCTGCCAAGCAGAGAGGCTGATGCGGGCCTTGATCCCAGGACCCTGAGATCATGACCTGAGCTGAAGGCAGAGGCTTTAACCCCCTGAGCCACCCAGGCGCCCTAGAAGCATCTCTTATGAGGTGAAGACAGAGAATTGTTGCGGCACTTTAATTTAAAAATGGCCTCACTGGGGTGCCTGGCTCAATTGATAGAGCATGCAGCTCTTGATCTTGGGGTTTAAGTTCAAGTCCTATGTTGGGTATAGAAATTACTTAAAAATAAAATTTAAAAAAAATGGCCTCATAAACATCAGGTATTTTGATATTTCTCTTTTGTTTTTTTTTGAGATTTCTGTATCTCCCACTAATTTATCCTAAAATTTGGGACATGTAAAAGTTATACATTTCTAAGAGGGAGAAAGATGACAGACATAGTTAGGTATTTGAGAAAAGTTGTTGCTTTTATTGATATAGTTCCTTAGAGTATATGCTTTGTGAGGGTACAGATTTTACTTTTATCTTTTTGCCTGTTCATAACTGTATGCCTAGGCCCAGGACAGTGACTGGTACATAGGCAGGTAGTCAGTAAATATATGAGGAATGAATAACTGAATAAATGAATTTATGAAAGGAAAAATGTTCACTGATCAGGAAATTGCACATGGAAAATGGTGTATTTTCCTAGGGTTTGTGTGAGTGGGTTTCCACGGCAACACGAAAAACACTGGAAAGAACTTTGTGGTCGAATCGTTTTGGACCCTGAATTCATGGTGCAACTTCTCACAGGGATTTATTATGCCATGTAAGTAGATGGACTATAAAACTGAGTGAATTCTTGTAATGTTTGGAAACTTACTGTTTCTCTTTTATCCTTGTTAGTTGTACAACACTGAATGTTTTGTCCATGGTGGACCCATTGTCTTCTTTTTCTAATATAAATTCCTTTTAGTATTTTTTTAAATGAACATATACTTGATATTTGAAAGCAGTATAATAATGATTAAAGATAATTTTTGAATTGAGGTACAGTTGACAGATTGTGTTAATTTTAAGTGTACAACATAATGATTAGTTAATTTATTTTGTGAAATGATCACAATAAGTTTAATTAGCATCCATCACTACATACAGTTACACTTTTTTTTCTTGTGATGAGAACTTTTTTTTAAAAGATTTTATTTATTTATTTGACAGAGAGATCACAAGTAGGCAGAGAGGCAGGCAGAGAGAGCAGAGGAAATAGGCTCCCTGCTGAGCAGAGAGCCTGATGTTGGCTCGATCCCAGGACCCTGAGATCATGACCTGAGCTGAAGGCAGAGGCTTTAACCCACTGAGCCACCCAGGCGCCCAGTGGTGAGAACTTTTTAAGACTTTTTTTTTGTCCGAGAGAGTGAGAGAGAGAGCACAAGCAGGGGAGAAGCAGGCTCCCCGCTGAGCAAGGAGCCTGTTATGGGACTCAATCCCAGGACCCTGCGACTGTGACCTGAGCTGAAGACAGATGCTTAACCTACTGAGCCACCCAGGCATCCTGAGAACTTTTTAAAGTCTACTCTCTTAGCAACTTCAAATATACAATACATTATGGTTATTACATCCCCATACTGATTTATCTTACAACTAAAAGTTTGTGCCTTTTCACCACTTTCACTCTTTATACCATCCCCACCCCCCTACCTCTGGCAGCCACCAGTCTTGTTTTCTGTATCTGTGATTTTGGGGTTTTTTTCTTTCAGATTTCACATATAAGCGAGTTCTGATAGTATTTGTCTTTCTGTTCGACTTACTTTACTTAGCATAATGCCCTCAAGATCTGTCCATGTTGTTACAAACGGCAGGATTTCTTTCCTTTTTTATGGCCGAATAATATTCATGTGTTTTTATACATAATATATGTATAAAAACACCCATTCATCTATCAGAGAGCACTTAAATTGTTTCCATGTCTTAGTTATTGTAAATAATGCTGCACTGAATGGACTGCAGATCTTTTTGAGTTAGTGATTTTGTTTCCTTTGGATATATACTAGAAGTGGAATTGCTAGATCATATGGTTTTTTCAGTTTTAATTTTTTGAGGGACCTCCATACTGCTTGCCATACTGTCTACACCAATTTAGATTTCCATCAGTAGTGTACAGGATTTCCTCTCCGCATCTTGAGCATCACTTATTTCTTGTCTTTTTGATAAAAGCCATTCATACAGGTATGAGATGATATCTCATTGTGGTTTTACTTTGCATTTTTCTGATGATTAGTGATGTCAAGTACCTTTTCATGTACTTGTTGGCCATCTGTATGTGTTCTTTGGAATGTATCTATTTGGGTTCACTGCCCATTTTTTAATCAGATTATTTGTTTTTTAAATGTTAAGTTGTTTAAGTTCTTTATTTTGGATGTTAACCCATTATTGAATATATCATTGCAAATACCTTCTCCCATTAGCAGATTGCTTTTTCATTTTGTGGGTGGTTTCCTTTGCTGTACAAAAGTTTTTTATTTTGGTGTAGTCCCAGTAGTTTATTTTTGCTTTTGTTTCCCTTGCCTAAGGAGAGTCATAGCCAAAAAAATGTTGCTAGGTTATGTCGGAGTTTTACTATGTTTTATGGTTTCAAATCTCACAATTAGGGTTTTAATCTATGTCAAGTGATTTTTGTGTATGATGCAAGATAGGGGTCCAGTTTCATTCTTTTGTATGTAGCTGTTCTGTTTTCCCAACACCATTTATCGAGGAGACTCTCCTTTCCTGGTTGTGTAATCTTGGCTCCTTTGCTATAAATTCACTGACCATGTATGTTTGGGTTTATTTCTTGGCTTCTGTTCCCCATGTATGTTTGGGTTTATTTCTTGGCTTCTGTTCCCCATGTATGTTTGGGTTTATTTCTTGGCTTCTATTCCATCTGGTCTACCTGTGTTTTATAGGTCAATACTATACTGTTTTGATTACTATAGCTTTATAATATAGTTTGAAATGAGGAAATGTGATGCCTCTAGCTGTGTTCTTTTTTTCTCAAGATTATTTTCGCTCTTCAGGGACTTGTGTGGTTCCATACAAATTTTAGGATTATTTCCATTTCTGTAAAAATACCTTTGGAATTTTGATGGAGATTACAATGAATATATATATTGCCTTGGGTAGTGTGGACATTTTAACAATATTAATTCTTCCAATCCATGAGTACAGAGTCTCTTTCCATTTATTTGTGTGTTTTTCTATTTCTCTCATCAGTGTCTTTTTTTTTTTTTTTAAGATTTTATTTATTTATTTGACAGAGAGAAACACAGCTAGAGAGGGAACACAAGCAGGGGGAGTGAGAGAGGGGTAAGCAGGCTTCTTGCCGAGCAGGGAGCCCGATGCGGGGCTCCGGGATCTTGACCTGAGCCGAAGGCAGTCGCTTAACCATCTGAGCCACCCAGACGCCCCCCTCATCAGTGTCTTTATGAAAACTTCAGGTGTACAGTATGTGGTCTTTCATCTTGTTGAAATTTATTTCTAGGTATTAATGAAATTGTGAATGGAATTTCTCAATTTCTCTTTCTGATAGTTCATTATTAGTCTATAGAAATGCAGATTTTTGTGTATCAATTTTTCTGTCCTGAGGCATTACTATATTAGTTCTAACTGTTTTTTTAGCGACTTTGTTAGGGTTTTCTATAAATAGCATGCTATCTGCAAATAGAGACAGTTTTACTCTTTTCTGTTCTGATTTTTGGTGCCTTTTCTTTTCTTTTTTTTCTTTCTTTCTTTCTTTTTTTTTTTTTTTTTTTTTTTTTTTTTTTTTTTTTTTTTTTTTTTTTTTTTTTTTTTTTTTTTTTTTTTTTTTTTTTTTTTTTTTTTTTTTTTTTTTTGGCCTAATTACTCTGGCTAGAATTTCGTGTACTATGTTGAATTTTTAAAAGTGGGAGAGTAAGCATTCTTGTCTTGTTCCTGATCTTAGAGAAGCTTTCAGGTTTTACCATTGAGTATGATGTTAACTGTGGGCCTATCATACATAGCCTTTACTCTGTCAAGGTATGTCCCCTCTACACCCATTTCATTGATTTTTTTATCATAAATTGATGTTGAATTTTGTCAAATTATTTTTTTTTGCATCTATTGAAATGATGATATGCGTTTTGTCCTTCATTTTGTTAATAGTGGTGTGTCATGTTGATTGAATTGCAGATTTTGAGCCATACTTGCACCCAAGGATAAATCCCACTTGATCATAGTGTATAATCCTTTTATAGTATTGTTGAGGGGCACCTGGGTGGTTCAGTTGGTTAAGGGACTGCCTTCGGCTCAGGTCGTGGTCCCGGAGTCCTGGGATTGAGCCCCGCACTGGGCTCCCTGCTCTGTGGGAAGCCTGCTTCTCCCTCTCTCACTCCCTCTGCTTGTGTTCTCTCTCTCGCTTTGTTCTCTTTGTCAAATAAATAAATAAAATTTTTTTAAAAAAGTATTGTTGAATTTGGTTTGCTAATATTTTGTTGAAGAAGATTTTTGCATCCATGTTCACCAGGGATATTGGCCTGTGATTTTATTTTCTTGTAGTGTTCTTGTCTGGTTTTAGTATCAGGATAATGCTGATCTTGTAAAATGAATATGGAAGTATTCCATCCTCTTCTATTGTTTGGAAGAGTTTGAGAAAGTTTGGTACAGTTCTTCTCTAAATGTTTGGTAGAATTCACCTGTGAAGCCTTCTAATATTCTGAACTTCTCTTTGCTGATAGGTTTTTGATTAGTGCTTCAGTTTCCTTACCAGTAATTGGTCTATTCAGATTTTCTGTTTCTTCATGATTTGGTGCTGGTAGGTTTTATGTTTCTAGGAATATCCTTCTTCTATATTGTCCAATGTATAATTGTTTATATTCCTTTTAAAGTAGCCAAAATAAAACTAGTCAATAAATGGGAGCATGGAAATTGGTCAGGCTTTCTTTCTGGAAAACTATCTCTCTACATAGTTCATAACCCAAGTTTTCATGAATGCCTTTAAGTAGGTTATCCTAAATATCAACACATGATAAAAACTAATTTGTGAAGAGACATCTATAAACGATTTTAAACATTAGTATTTGAAATCTTCACTTTGTTGTTGTTGTTGTGTGTGTGTGTTTTAAATATGCTCCACGTTCAGTGCGGAGCCCAGCGTGGGGCTTGAACTCATGACCCTGAGATCAAGACCTGAGCTGAGGTCCAGAGTCTGACTGTTATGCAACGGAGCCACCCCTGGTGCCCCTCTTCATTTTGTTCTTGTAACCAAAAGTAGGATAGTTGAGAAATGAAATGATGCGAAAATTAATGTGAAAATCTTGTTTTAGAACCAAAATAGTAACAATAAAAATGTTATTGTTTAAGATTAGAAATATTTGCTAAAGATAATAAACAGTTTGCTTCTCCACAGGTATAATGGGCAGTGGGACCTTGGCCAAGAAGTCCTTGATGACATCATTTATAGAGCTCAGCTAGAACTCTTTTCTCAACCATTATTGGTAAGCTATTATATTTATTCTTTATTAAACATACCTGTGCCAGAAAGCGGCACTAGTGAGTGAAAATATTTGATATATAATATATGAGGTAATCTAAATCATTGAGGGAGAAAGGTTTATTCCATAACAACTGGTTAACTATTAGAGAGAAAACAGAATTGGTTTAGATCCTCTACTACCACATATCAGAATAAAGTTTGGATAAACTAAAGAATTTTAAATGTTTTGAAATCCTTTAAGAAAAGAAAGGGGGGGTTCAAGATGGCGGAAGGCCAGGTGACCGCATGTCGGGGAGTTCCCTGAAGAAAGCTGAATTCCAGCAAAAAAACCACTACAGGACCACCGTGAACACCCATGAAATCAGCCTGAAATGTGATATTTCGCACTTTTGGATCACCATGGGAGACAAGGACCATCGGCAAAAAGGTAGAAACAAGTAAGAGGGACCGGAGG
>PITA01006613.1:0-57104 GCA_004023965.1 Spilogale gracilis
CACCTACCATCAAATTCACTTTTTTAAAGCCTACAATTCAATGACTTTTACCCTATTTCCAAAATTGTATGACCATCACCAACTATGGAATGCCAGATAATTTTCATTGCCCCAAAAGAAAACCTAATACTCATTACCCTCTCCTCTAGCAACCATTAACCGGCTTTCTGCCTTATGAGTTTGATTTGCCTGTTCTGGGTATTTATCATAAATGAAATCTTGTAATGTGTGGTCTTTTGTGTTTGGCTTTTTGCACCTAGTGTGATGTTTTCAAGGTCCAGGCTTGTTGAAGCATTATTCATATTGAAGCATGAAGCATTCTTGATAAAGCAGTGCTTTATCCTATTTTATGAATAAATAATATTCCATCATATGGATATAGTGCATTTTGTTTATCCATTCATCAGCTGATACGTTGTTTGCACTTTGGGATATTGTAAGTCATGCTCTATTGAATATTTGAATAGACATTTTTGCATGAACATATGTTTTCCATACTCTTGGATAGATATCTACGAGTGAAATCGCTGAGTCCTATGGCAACTCTACAATTAACTTTTGGAGGAATAGCCTGCCTGTTTTCCAAAGCAGCTGCACCATTTTATATTCCCACCAGCAATGTACGAAGGTTCCAGCTGTTTTTGTTGTTCTTTGCCATCATTTGTTTTTTGTCTGCCTTTCTGATGAAAGCCATTCTGGTGGGTATGAAGTGGTATCTTGCCATCATTTTCATTTGCATTTCCCTATGATTAACGATGTAGAAGTCGTTTTCACGTGCTTACTGGTCATTTGTGAATCCTGTTTAGAGAAAAATCTATTCAAATTCTCTGCCCTTCTAAAAAAATTTGGCTATTTTTCTTTTTATTGTGGAGTTGAAAGTGTTCTTTACATATTTTGAATACTAGACTCTTATCAGATATATGATTTGCAAATATTTTCTCCCATTGTCTGAGTTGCCCTGCACTTTCCTGAAAATGCCCTTTGAGGCACCAACATTTTAAATTTGGGACTCATGCTATCTGCATAGGATATTCAAACAAACACGTCACCATCTCTAAAAGAATAAATTAGGCTTATATTTCTCGATATCAGAACTTGCTACAAAGCTATGGCAGTCAAAAGTGTGGTGCCGGCCTGGGGACAGGCAAAGATCGACAGAATAGAATTCAGAGTCTGGAAATATAGCCATATCAAGAAAAGGTGTGAACTGTAAGTTGATACGTCTGGCCATGCAGAGTTCCAGCACAGGGAGGACGTGGGAGCAGATCCATGAGTAGGAAGTCATCAGCAGAGCCTCAGAGATGGGGAGAGTTTGGGATGGGGGGAAGGGGACCAGGAGGGATAGATGTCCATGCACGAGGAAGATGAGTGTCAGGGCTGACAGTCACTTCATTACCCTCTTCCTGCAGGTCATCAGGGTCTGGAGAAGGCAGGGCCCAAGGGCCAGAAAAGCTCACTCCGCACACCCTTTCAGTTCAAGTTTCCGGACCCAGACTTCTACATGTAACTGAGGTATGGTTAAGCAGAGCCTTAAGTCTTCCCGGGAAAACAAGACGAAAAATTGTCGTTGCGAACATTTATACCCCAACTCACTTTGCAGATCAGACTCAATGCAGTGAGCGACTTGCCCGAACAAGTGACTAATTCATTTATCCCATAAGCTGCATCTACTGTGGGCAGGGCGCTGTGAAAGGTGTAATCACAGAAATAAATAGCCTTGGGCCCTGCCCTGAATGAAATTAACAGTCTAGTGGGAGAGGTAAGATGTGGGTACAAATAAGGAGAATTCTAAGTCAGAAAGTTAAAAATGTAATAAAAGAGGCCAATCAACTCTAGGAAGGATACAGCGCTCTGGGAGTATAAGAGAAGGAGGAATTTCTCCCCACCATGGAATGAGGAATGACAAGAGAGGAGCTCACAAGGGGGCAGATGAGGAGTGGATGGGGATGACCACCGGGACAAGTGGGCAAGGGGATTTTCAAGGAAAGCAGAAGTCAGGAGAAAGCCAGTATGATGGGGAAAGGGTGAGTCACAGGGAATAAAGGTAGACGAAGCTGAAAGGTAAGTTAATGTGGTGGCCTACAAGGCCTTGCTTCTCAGGCAGGAGAGACCGTGCTTGATCGGCAGACTCTCAATCCCAATCCCGGGAAGGCAGGGCCGTGCTCTGTCTTGCTTGCCCTCAACCTCCCAAAGCATGCCTGGTGCTCCATAAATCTGTGCCGAGTGATTGGACAAAAGCAGACCAACCACATTCCCCTTGACTCCGACTCAGCTTAGTGGTGCAGAAAGCCGTATTGTCAGGATTTGGGATCAATGAATCTGAACATGAACAATGAAGTGAAAATGGGTAAAGAACACAAGGTGAAAAGAAAAATATGAGGGTAAAGTACAATAGGTTTGGTTCATATAGAGCTCTCAAGAGAGAGGGATTGTTTAAGTGAGAAAATCATTTTTACGCTTGATGCCATATCTGTTTCTTCTTTAAAGATTTTATTTTCAAGTCATCTCTACACCCAATGCGGGGTTTGAACTCACAACTCTAAGATTAAGAGTCACATCTCCATCAAGTGAGCCAGACAGGCACCTCAATGTTATATTTGTGTTCGTACTCTTCACTTTTAGATTTAATCTCATATGATATTTTTCCCAGTACATGCTATTTTTCCCAGTACATGCTCTGTGTGTGTGTGTGTGTGTGTGTGTGTGTGTGTGTGTGTGTGTTTACAGTGTGTATGCTGGGACAAAAACATATTTTGCTCTAGGAATTTGGAGGTGCGTTAGTAGAAATACATTTCTTTCTATTGGTTGATAATATCCTTTAAAGATGTTTATATTAAAACTAAATGATATATGTTATAAAATAGTACTGAAGCAGTGACAGAAATTCCCAGACTTCACATCAAGACTTGCCTAAATGCCACACATTAATCTACAGCTAAAGACATGGAAATATAAAAGATCTATAAACATGATTGAACTTGTCTTTTCTTTGCCTTAGTACATCTTTTTCCCTTTTCGTAGGATTAGTCTTCACTCAGAGGTTCCCATGCACAGAAAAAGTACAACCAAATGCAGAAGACTCAGGAGCAAATATTTCAGTGCTATCCTTTAAGGAGAAATATTGTACATTTGTGAAAATCCAAGTTTACCCATAAGCTCATCCTCTTAATCAGAAATCACTGACAGAAAAAAAGAATTCTACCTGAACATTCTAATTAAGATTACTATAAAATACTTAGGTACTTAAATATATATTAATATATACTAATATTAGTTTTATGAAGATCAGATTCTTTTTTGTAGTATTACTCTATCTCTGTGATGGTTAATTGTATGTATCAACTTGAATGATATTTTTTGGATGAGAGTAACATTTAAACTGGTAAACTTTGGGTAAAGCAGATTGCCTTCCATAAGGGGGGAGTCTTATGAAATGGGTGGGTTTAGGAATGGGTGGGCCTCGTCCAATCAGTTGATGGCCAAATAGAAAAAGACTGGTCTCCACAAAGAAGAAGAAATTCCTCAGCAGACTGCTGTCAGATTTCATCTGGATCACAGGCTTTTCTGGGTCTCCTGCCTGTTGGTTCACACTGTAGGGAGATATATATCTATGAATATATATATATTTGCATATTTGTTCATATTGGATGTAGGAGATGCTCTATGTTTAAACCATAAAGACATTGTTGAGGTACTTTCACAGAAACTTCTGTTATACTCACCTCTTTTTTTCCTTCCACCTTGTTTTCTTTATCTATTTTTAAATATGCATCACCCACCTGTATTATTTTTTAAAATAGGGTGCAATAGAAATAAATAAATGAATGAATACATTAATGGTATTCTCTTTACATATTTTGCTAAGAAATCTTACCAGAAAAGAATTCAGTGAATCCAGAAAAGATTAAAACACCATTATAATATTTATTAATCTTGTACATACCATTCTTATAATTTTGCTTTGAGAACTATACTTTTAAAATAGACATTGAACATTTAGAGAAAATAGTTTTTCTTGCTATTTCCAAGTCAACTCCTATTCTATTATTCAGCAATTTTCCAAGCAGGGGGAGCATTTGTAGTAATTTCTTTTAACTAAAAGAGATAGTGTGTTACATTGTGCACCTGTGGGAATACAATGTTATCTGTCAATCATATGTAAGTAAAAAAGATAATTACATAAAAGATATGTAAGTGATAGTCTTTTCGTTCTTCAATTCAAAGTAGAGACTTTTTGTATATATATAGTACATCATACAATTTATATTGCATAAATATATTTGCCCATTTCATATTGATGACTATATTACATGTACTTGTTTGATATGATATATTTTATATAACATGTATATTTATGTATTTATTTTTATATGTTTCCATACATATGCTATCAAGTAATGAGTTTGGGGGGTTTTTTTGTCAATGAAAGAATATCCCTACCCTATTTAACTGTAAATATCCAAATTCCAGAGTGACATTTCAAGAGGATACAACATGAAGCCTCAAAGTTATATAATGTTACGGTCTTCTTTGTTTTGTATTTTCCTCCATGTGTCACCTTTAACAGGAGGTAAATTGCAAATGATCTTTTTTTCTTTTTTCTTTTTTTTGGGGGGGGCAGATGATCTTTACTAAAATTGCTTTTATTGTGGAAAAATACCTAAAGTTTAAAAAAATGAAGGTTTATAAAATCAATTTTGTTGGAGTGTTTCTTACAAAGTAAGGGCTATCTCAACAAGACTTTTTTTTAAAGATTTTATTTATTTATTTGACAGAGAGAAACACAACTAGAGAGGGAATACAAGTAGGGGGAGTAAGAGAGGGAGAAGCAGGCTTCCCGCCGAGCAGGAAGCCTGATGTGGGGAGCCCGATGTGGGGCTCGATCCCGGGTCTCCAGGATCATGACCTGAGCTGTAAGCAGTTGCTTAACCAACTGAGCCACCCAGGCACCCCTCAACAAGACTATTTTTAACTCAAAATACCTCCCATTGTCAAATATTACTGTTCAGCTTTTTATTATGAAACTTTCCAAAGGAGTTTATGGAAATAAAATTAGAATGAATTTTAGGACCAGTAAGGACCTTAGGGGTTTGGTTTAGTTTCTTAATTTTACGTATGTAAAAATCAGACCCAGGGGCGGCTGGGTGGCTCAGTCAATTAGGCATCCCATTCTTGATTTTTGCTTGGGTAATGATCTCAGAGGTGTCATGAGATTGAGCCATGCTGGGTTCCACAATGAGCTTGGAGCCTGTGTGGGATTCTCTTTCCCTCTCCCTCACCCTCTGCTTCTCAGACCCAGTGACTCCTGCTTATTTCTCTCTCTCTCTCTCTCTCTCTCTCTCTCTCTCTCTCTCTCTCTTAGTGACTCCTGCTTATTTCTCTCTCTCTCTCTCTCTCTCTCATTCTCGTTCTCTCTCTCTGAACTAAAAAAAAAAAATTCAGATTCAGAAATACTAGGCATCATAATTAAGGTCATATAGCTTCTTCTTATTTTTTTTTTAGATGTTATTTGTGTATTTGACAGAGAGAGAGAGATAGCAAGAGAAAGAATACAAGCAGGGGGAGTGTGAGAGGGAAAAGCAGGCTTCCCACCGAGCAGGGAGCCCAACATGGGGCTCGATCCCTGGACCCTGGAATCATGACCTGAGCCTAAGGCAGACACTTAACGACTAGCCACCCAGGCGCCCCAAGGTTATATAGCTTCTTAAAAAAATTCCTAACCTGGGGCACCTGGGTGGCTCAGTTGGTTGAGCGACTGCCTTCAGCTCAGGTCATGATCCCGGAGACCCGGGATGGAGTCCCACATCGGGCTCCCTGCTGGGCGGGAAGCCTGCTTCTCCCTCTCTCACTCCCCCTGCTTGTGTTCCCTCTCTGGCTGTGTTTCTCTCTGTCAAATAAATAAAATCTTTAAAAAAAAAAAAATCCTAACCACAAATTCTTAAAAACAAAGACAAAAAACTAAAATAATATCAGGGGTGGTACATATATACAATGGAATACTATGCCTCCATCAGAAAGGATGAATATCCAACTTTTGTAGCAACATGGACTGGACTGGAAGAGATTATGCTGAGTGAAATAAGCCAAGAGGAGAAAGTCAAGTATCACATGGTTTCACTTACTTGCAGTGCATGAGGGGTAACCTGGAGGACAGTGGGAGGGGGAAAGTAAATGGGAACTAGGGTAATCCAGGGAGAGAAACGAAACAACAGAGCCTTTGGACACAGAAACAAACTGAGGGACTTGGAGGGAGGGGGGTGGAGGGATGGGAGAGCCTGGTGGTGGGTACTGAGGGCACCTATTGCATGGAGCACTGGGTGTGGGGAATGGGGAATGAATCTTGGAACACTGGGAAAAAAAATTAAGTAACAATAAAAAAATAAATTAAAAAATAAAATAAAATAAAATATCAGGGGCTAAATCAAATATTTTTAAAAGAAACCTAGGAGTCAATTTTACATTTAGGTGTCATATATCATCTTGCATAAAACATTAGTTTATTCTCTGCTAAACTATTTGTTTGCTTACCTGCAACTATTATCATAATCTTCCATCACACTCGACTATAAAAAGTGGTCGAGGGTTGTGGTTTGTGATATTACCTGGGTAAGAAACAACTCATAGGAATGTCTTTTGTTAATTTCAATCATATCAGAAGAGAAAGTTGGAAAAACACTGCCTGGGGCATGCGGTGCCCTCATTCTTGGTTCTGTCTCTCTCTTGATTGGTGTTAAAGGATGTTAATGAGACTTCAGTCTTGCTAGTAAACTTTTTTGGACATTTGCTCCTAGAGTAGAATACACAAAAAAGTATGATTAATATTAAGCTTTCCATATTGCTATCTTTATGCCTTACATCACGAGATACAACTAGAAAGAGGGAAGGTGCCTCTTCTATCCAAAGGCAGCCTGAGTTTGTTTAGATTAGGTAATCAAAGTATGAGGAAGCAAAGCTTTGGTTTTCTCCTTGTTGCGGGCTTTATTTTTATTTTTATTTTTTAAAGATTTTATTTATTTATTTGACAGAGAGAGAGAGCAAGAGAGGGAACAAAGGCAGGGGAGTGGGAGAAGGAGAAGCAGGCTTCTCACTGAGCAGGGAGCCTGATGTAGGGCTCCATCCCAGGACCCTGGGATCATGACCTGAGCCAAAGGCAGATGCCTAACAATTAAGCCACCCAGCACTCCTCCTTTTGTGGGGTTTTAGTTCACTTTTGGGCATGCTGTCTCTTTGGATCTAATAAAACACAATCCTGATCTTACAATGAAGAACTATTTGGCATGAACAACATTCATTAGTAAAGGTAATTGGGGAAAAGATATCTTATGGATACAACAGCCCTATTTTCATCACTGTATTCAGCCTTCTATTAGTGAATTTTTTCTCCCATAATGAGGATGTTATTGATTTGAGTTATGCATTCCCAATAGTAGCAAAAATTGGTTCTGGTGGGATACGGAATCTTAACTATAAAACATTTTAAAATTCTTGGCCACAAATTCTTAAAAACAAAGCAGAACACCCAAAATTTTCCAAGGCTGAAACAGATATCTGAAGAAGAAACATGGGAGCTCAGTTTATATTTAAAAGCTATTTATATGCCCAGAAATAAACCCCCACATATATGATCAAATAATTTTCAGCAAGGGTGCCAAGACCATTCAATAGGGAAAAGACAGTCTTTTCAACAAATGGTGCTGGAAAAACTAGTTATCCACATGCAAAAAAAAAAAAAAAAAGGAATAAATTGAATCTTTTCCTTAGGCCATATACAAAAATTAAGTCAAGATGGCTCAGAGGTCTAAACATAAGAGCTAAAACCATAAAACTCTTAGAAGAAAACATAGAGGCGTCTGGGTGGCTCAGTCAGTTAAGTGTCTGCTTTTGGCTCAGGTCATGATCCCAGGGTCCTGGGATCCAGCTCTGCATCGACCTCCCTGCTCTGCAAGGAGCCTGCTTCCCCCCTCCCTCTGCCTCTGCCTCTCTCTCTCTGTGTCTCTTTGAGTAAATAAATAAATAAAATCTTTTAAAAAAGAAGAGGAGGAAAACATAGAGGGGAAACTCCATGACATTGGATTTGGCATATATTTATTTATTTTTATTTTTTAAAAAGATTTTGTTTATTCAACAGAGAGAAACACAGCTAGAGAGGGAACACAAGCAGGGGAATGAGAGAGGGAGAAGCAGGCTCCCTGGGGCTCGATATCTGGTCTCCAGGATTATATCATGACCTGAGCCAAAGGCAGTTGCTTAACCAACTGAGCCACCCAGGTGCCCCCAGGATTTGGCATATATTTATATAATTTCTTGGATATAATGTGTTACTAAAGGACAAGCCAAAAAAAAAAAGGTAAAAAATAGACAAATTGGACTACATCAAAACTACAAACATCTATACATTAAAAGATACAATGAACAGAGTCAAAAGAACTCAAGAATGGGAAAAAATACCTGCAAATCATATATCTATCTGATAAGAAGTTTGTATTCAGAATATATAAACAACTCTTATGACTCAATAGTCAGCACAATTAAAAAGCGAGCAATGAAGCAAAGGGGGTCAAAAGAGAAAGAGAGAGAGAAACAAACAAACAAAAACCAGACTCTTAACTATGGAGAATAAACTGATGGTTATCAGAGAGGAAGGGGTGGAGGAATGGGGAAATAGGGGTGAGGATTAAGGACAGTACTTGTGATAAGGACTGGGCGATGTATGGAGATGTTGAATCACTCTATTGTACACCTGAAAATAAGATTACACTGTATGTTAACTACACTGGAATTTAAATTAAAATTTTAAAAAATGAACAATGGACTTAAGAAGACATCTCTTCAAAGAAGATATATAAACACCCAATAAACACATGAAAAGATGTTCAATATCCCTAATCATTGGGGAAATGCAAATCAAAACCACATTGAGATACTACCTTATGCCCATTATGATGGTTATCCAAGAGACAGAAAGTAATAAGTTTTGGCAAGGGTCTGAAGAAGCTGGAATCCTTGTGCACATGGAAGGAATGTAAAAGTGTGCAGCTACTATATAGAATTGGGGGGCTCATTCAGTTAAGCGTCCAACTCCTGATTTTGGCTCAGGTCATGATCTCAGGGTCGTGGGCTTGAGCCCCGAGTTGGACTCTGTGCTGAGTATGGAGCCTGCTTAAGAGTTTCTCTCTTGGGGCGCCTGGGGGGGCTCAGTTGGTTAAGCGACTGCCTTCGGCTCAGGTCATGATCCTGAGACCCGGGATCAAGCCCCACATCGGGCTCCCTGCTTCTCCCTCTCTCACTTCCCCTGCTTGTGTTCCCTCTCTTGCTGTGTTTCTCTCTGTCAAATAAATAAATAAAATCTTAAAAAAAAAAAAAAAGAGTTTCTCTCTGTCCCTCTGCCCACTCACTCTCTCAATCTCTCTGTCTTTCTCTCTCTGTCTCTCTAAAAAGAAAAGAAAAGAAAAGAAAAACCAGATGGCAGTTCCTCAAAAACTTAAAAATGAAACATCCAGCATCACCCCTCTGGGTATCTATCCCAAAAGAACTAAAAGGAGGATCTTGAACAGGCATCACTCACAATAGCCAAAAAGGGAAAGCAACCCAAGTGTCTTCTAAGAGATGAGCGAACAAACAAAATGTGGTCTATACACACAATTTAAGGCACATTATTCAGCCTTAAAAAGGAAAGTAACTCTTTCTGGTTTTTGGTTTTTTTGATTAACATATAATATATTATTTGCTTCAGGGGTACAGATCTGTGAATCATCAGTCTTACACAATTTACAGCACTCACCATAGCACACCCCCTCCATAATGTCCATCCCCCAGCCACCCCAGCCCTCCCCCACCCCCCAGCAACCCTCAGTTTGTTTCCTGAGATTAAGTCTCTTATGGTTTGTCTCCCTCCCTGGTCCCATCTTGTTTCAATTAATCCCTCCCTTCCCCCCACAACCCCCCGCCCTGCCTCTCAAATTCCTCATATCAGAGAGATCATATAATAATTATCTTTCTCTGATTGACCTATTTCACTCAGCACAATACCCTCCAGTTCCATCCACATTGTCGTTGCAAATGGCAGGATTTTGTTCTTTTTGATGGCCGCATGGTACTCCTGTGTGTGTGTGTGTGTGTGTTTGTGTGTGTGTGTGTATACACCATACATTATCCGTTCATCTGTTCATGGACATCTAAGTTCTTTCCTTGGCTATTGTGGACATTTCTGCTATAAACATTCGGGGGCACATGCCCCTTGGGATCACTGCATTTGTACCTTTAGGGTAAATACCCAGTAGGGTGATTGCTGGGTCGTAGCGTAGCTCTATTTTCAACTTTTTGAGCGATCTCCATACTGTTTTCTACAGTGACTGCAACAGCTTGCATTCCTACCAACAGTTGTAGGAAGGTTCCCTTTTCTCCACATCCTCACCAACATCTGTCGTTTCCTGACTTGTTATTTTTAGCCATTCTGACTGGTATGAGGTTACTATCTCACTGTGATTTGGATTTGTAATTCCCTGATGTCCAGTGACATTGAGCACTTTTTCATGTGTCTGTTGGCCATTTGGATGTCTTCTTTGCAGAAATGTCTGTTCCTGTCTTCTGCCCATTTCTTGATTGGATTATTTGTTCTTTGGATATTGAGTTTGATAATCTATGAATTCTTCATAGGTTTTGTGTTCCCTCTCTTGCTGTGTTTCTCTCTGTCAAATAAATAAATAAAATCTTAAAAAAAAAGTTTCTCTCTTTCCCTCTGTCCCTCTGTCCACTCACTCTCTCAATCTCTCTGTCTTTATCTGATATGTCATTTGCAATATCTTCTCCCATTCTGTTGGTTGTCTTTTGGTTTTGTTGACTGTTTCCTTCGCTGTGCAAAAGCTTTTGATCTTGATGAAGTCCCAATAGTTCATTTTTGCCCTCGTTTCCCTTGAAAAGGAAAGGAATTCTGACACCTGGAACCCCAAGGACATGACACCCAGTGGCATAAGCCAGGCACAGAAAGACAAATGCTGTCTGATTCTTCCAATTACATGAGGTGGAAGGAGGACCCATGTTTTCATGGATGCAGAGTTCCAGTTTGGGACCATGAGAAGCGTTCTGGAGGTGGACAGATGGTGGAGATGCCTGCACACCAGTTTGAATGTGCTATCCCTGAGCCAGATGCTTAAAAACAGTTAAGATGGTAAATTTAATATAATGGGTACTTTAGTATAATTTTTTAAAAAGCTGTTTATAATCGAGTTTATTCTCAGCTGAAATACGTGTTTGCTCTTCAGTGATGACAGCTGTAGTATTTTACCAGACTGTCTGAAGCCCAGATAGACACATAGGGCAAAAACAGAAAGACAGCCTATCTGTGACATTAACATTTCATGGTGAGGGGGACAATGTGAAAGAAATGTCTAAAAAGGCTTTTGGGATACGAGATGTAACAACAACAACAACAACAGTAATAACAGTTGAGATGGGGCACCTGGGTGGTTAAGTCAGTTAAGTGACTGCCTTTGGCTCAGGTCGTCATCACAGCGTCCCAGGATTGAGCCCAGCATTGGGTTCCCTGCTCAGTGGGGATCCTGCTTCTCCCTCTGCCCCTCACCTCAGCTTGGCTCTCTGTCTCTCAGATAAACAAACAAACAAACAAACAAACAAATAAATTAAAAGCTTGAGATAGGCTTCTTTCCCTGGACAAGTTCTGCTCGGTATTCCAACTGAGCAGACACATGTCAAAAGGTAAGACGGGAAAATGACCTGCAGTAGGATTTCCCAGCATCTTGACATTTTGGCCAAGCATTTCATCGTGGAAGGGGCTGTCCTGTGTATCACAGAAGGTTTAGCAGCTTCCCTGTTCTCCACCCATTAGAGGTCTCTAGTATTCCTCACCCAGTTATGACAACCCAGAGTGTTTCCAGACATCGTGAAATGTCTCCTTGGGACCTAGTCTCACCCAGCCTGAGAACCTCTGGTCTACAATTAGAGTTAATCATAATTTGGCCAATGGGTGGGTTTTGGGTAGAGGCTGGGACAGGTTGATTACGAGGTTTATGAATCCAGCTTAGGTGTCTCTGCCCTGCCAGGAATTAGCAGTTGCTATCTCGGCTGTGACATTTGAATGACTATTTAATCTTTTTAAAATGATGACCTCTGTGACAAAGGAATGCCATGCCTTCTGACCCTGTTTGTGAAGGCTTAAGAGGGTATGACTATTTCTATTGTTAGCCAAGGACTCTTGTAAAGGCAACAGAGCTTAAATATGAGGGGAGGGGGGAGGAGGGACACATAGCCAAATTAAATTGGAAGAAAAATGAATTCATAGGGCAGGTCCAAAGTCCTGATAAGGTATGGATAAAGTGCTTCTATTTCACAGATCAGGTTTAAGTTGTAACACAGTGCGCTGGTCTCTATCAATCAATGGTATCGATCAAGGGAAGACTCTCATCTACCGTTGTTTGGCTAAGAGAAGGCTATACAGCTCTGTTTTCATTCTCAAGGGCTTAGAGTGGGTTTGGGACTTGGGACATTCACAAGCGGTAGTTGGACCACAGTGGGTCAGAGCATGGAGATAATTGCTGATGGTGCCTGTGCAAGGATTCATCTAGACAGGAAATGATCAATGTGGGGTTTACTCCTACACCGACTAAATAGTGTGTATTATTATGCATCCCCTCCCCTCCAATTCATACCCACCTGGAGCCTTGGAATGGGACCTGATTTGCAAATACTGCCTTTGCAGATGTATTTAGTTAAGACGAAGTCATACAGGACTAGGGTCTTAAATCCGATGACTGGTCATCTCCTAAGAAGTCCATGTGAAGACACAGAACAACACAGGGAAGAAAGCCATGGCAGTGGGGCGCCTGGGTGGCTCAGTCAGTTAAGGGTCTGCCTTCAGCTCAGGTCATGATTCTGGGGGCCTGGGATTGAGCCCCGAGTCAGGCTCCTTGCTCAGTGGGGAGGCTGCTTCTCCCTCTGCCTCTGCCCTGCCCCACCGCTCGTACTCTCTCTCTCTCATTCTATCTCAAATAAATAAATAAAATCTTAAAAAAAAAAAAGAGTTGAACAAAGAATCACTAATACACAATCCCTAAAAAAGAAAAAGGAAAAAAGGTCACAGGAGCATGGAGACAGACTTGGAGGGATGTGTCTATAAGCCAAGGAAAATGAAGACGATCAGCAGACTCTAGGAGAGAGGCGTGGAAGAGACTGCCCCTCAGGGCCTCCGGCAGGAACCAACTATCTCTGCCAACACTTTGATTTCAGACTTCCAGCCTCAGGAGCTGTGAATCACATCGCTCTCCTTCGGAGCCGTCTGGTCTGCAGTACTCTGTTAAGGCAGCCCTGGGAATTCGCTGTATCTCCAGAAGGAAAATTTCACCACAACGCTGGCTTCAGAGGAGACCCAAAGACACCAAAGATGGTGGAGATGAGAGGTGATGGGTGAATTCCAGAGAAAAAGCAAGCTGAAGGAAAACAGAGAGCAAGGCGTTTCTAAAACAGAGGTGGGGGTGGTGAGAAGTGTGGCACCTGGTTCAGGTGGCAGATGAATGAATGTCGTCTGGGTGGGGAGGATGGGCCAGCCTGTCCATAGACACCCCTGTAAAGGGACACCTAGGAACTTCAATCTGGGGAAACAAAGGCAGGCTTGGGGCTTCACCGAACCTCTGTGCTCTCTGCCTATTTCTGTACCCAATTTATCTTCTATTCCTTTGTGTGCTCCTTGCTATTTCCAGCTTAAAAATAATATCCCTCTGTGTTTTTCCTGCCAACCTAGATGTTTTATTCATGGTCTGTCTCATGGTGGTGTATTAGTGAATTAATTCTGCCTTCAAGGAGAATGAAGACTATAATAAACTTCCTTTTGTATTCTCTAGGACGAAACTACAATGGCCTTTGAGCTTGTTATATCAGGGGCTCAGAAACGGGAGGGGATGCTGCCACTTGGAGACCCCTGCACTGCAAATTCTGAACTTCTAACTGATTTATTAGTAAGTTTGGTTCTGGATATGGGGTATACGAAGCACGGTGGAAAAATCTAGAAAAAGAGCTTGGAATTTTCTTATAGGATAGAGTACATGTATTTGAGGGGTCACAAATTTGAATTGGTTAGAAATGTTAGCATCTTGGCATTGGGCTTTCCCTCTTTCTTTGTTCATGATTCTTTGTTTTTTCATTCTAGGACAGCTTACTAGACACACCAGACTGTATAAAATCTCAATTCATTTATTTTTCTCTGGCCCCTCCCCAACACACCGCCTTTTTAAAAATAATGATTTGGTATTTTTTTTTAAGTTTTTATTTATTTACTCTGGACGGTGGGGAGGAGCATGAGCTGGGGGAAAGGCAGAGACAGAGAGATAAGCCGACTTCCCGTTGAGCGGGGAGCCCGACATGGGGCTCGATCCCAGGACTCTGAGATCATGACCTGAGCGGAAGGCAGAGACTCACTCCACTGGGCCACTCAGGCGCCCCTGAATTGATATTTGTATACATTGTGAAACAATCACCACAGTGTCTAATCAACCTCTGTCAACCACACATAATTACAGTGATTTTTCTTGTGATGAGAACCTTTAAGATTTACTCTCTTAGCAACTTTCAGATGTGCAGTGTTGCATTATTAGCTATAATCATCATGCTACACATTACGCCCCCATGACTTATTTATTTTTTTAATTGGGAGTTTGTATCTTCTGACTGCTTTCACCCATCTTGCCCACTCTTCAACCACTGCCTCTGGCAACCACGGATCTGTTTCTCTGTACTCATGACTTTGGTTTTGTTTGTTTTAGATTCCATATATAAATGGGATCACATGGTATTGTCCTTCTCTGATTTCACTTAGCATAATATGCTCAAGGTCCACCTGTTTGTTGCAGATGGTAAGATTTTATTCTTCTTTATGTCTGAATAATATTCCACTGTGGTTATCTATCTATCTACCTATCTCTATATCTACCTACCTACCTATCTATATATTATGACACATAATATATATATTATATGTGTTACATATAACATATATAGGATATATGATAGAAATATAGAAAAAAATGTGATATGTATATCATACATTAATAATATAGATGGATATCCTTATATATCCAGCCATCCACCAATGGACAATTTGGTTGCTTCCATATCTTGGCTATTGTAAATAATGCCGCAATAAATATGAGAGTGCATCTATTTTTTCAAATGAGTGTTTTCATTTTCTTTGGATAAATACCCAGAAGTAGAATTGCAGCATCATATAGTAGTTCTAATTCTAATTTTTTGAGGGACCTCCACACTGTTCTCCATAGTGGCTATAGCGATTTACCTTCCCACCAACAGAGCACGAGAGTTCCCTTTTCTCCATATCTTCACTAACACTTGTTATTTCTTGTCTTTCTGGTAATAGCCATTCTCACATGTATGACGATAGTTTATGTGGTTTTCATTTGCATTTCCCTGATGATCAGTGATGTTGAGCATCTTTTCATGTACCTGTTGGCCATTGTTATGTTTTCTTTGGAAAAAGGTCTATTTGGATCATTTGCCTGTTGTTTTTAATTTTTTTTTTCTCTTCAGTTGTGGGAGTTCTTTATGTATTTTGCATATTAACCCTTTATCAGATATATGATTTGCAGATACCTTCTCCCACTCAGTAGGTTGCCTTAAAGTAATATTGATAGAAAAGGAGTGGGCTGCAAACCCAGATGGAGCACGCAGGGAGCGTTAAGGATGCTGTTCTGGTCTTATATTGTGCTCTGTGCAAGTCAGACTGCTCCACTAGACCCTAAGTTCTTGGAGGGCAAGGTGGCGGCTCTGTTCCTTTGTGTTCTACAGATTGTAGTGCTAAGGGCCCCTCGATGCCTGGGAAGCAATGACCAGTAGACAGATCATGGACTTGGACATGGGACAGGTTCTTGAGTCCTGCCTCTGAACTCACAGCTGTGCCCCTCTATAATCTGTGCTTTTGCTTCCTCGTCTGCAAAATGGCAGCCATTGTTTGTCCTATTGGAAGCAATTTGCACCAGGAAAGGAGACTCAGGGTTTTTTGGGTTTTTTGTTTTGTTTTTTAAGTAAGTGGTATGTTATTTGGACAAAATGTGAGTTCATATGATGCTGTTGCCCTTAGACACCCAGTTGCCTTTCCCCCTGTCCATGAGATGTTCTTGCCCATCCAGGGGGACTATTTAGAGTGGTCTCTGTATGTCGATATTGAAAAGATACATCCTGGGGCGCCTGGGTGGCTCAGGTGGTTGGGCAACTGCCTTCGGCTCGGGTCGTGATCCCGGAGACCCGGAATCGAGCCCCACATCGGGCTCCCTGCTCGGCAGGAAGCCTTCTTTTCCCTCTCTAATTCCCCCTGCTTGTGTTCCCTCTCTAGCTGTGTTTCTCTCTGTCAAATAAATCAATAAAATCTTTAAAAAAGAAAAAGGATGGTGGTTCCTGGGTGGCTCAGTTGGTTAAGCGACTGCCTTCAGCTCAGGTCATGATCCCGGAGACCCAGGATCAAGCCCCACATCAGGCTTCCTGCTCCGTGGGAAGCAAGCTTCTCCCTCTCTCATTCCCCCTGCTTGTGTTCCCTCTCTGGCTGTGTTTCTCTCTGTCAAATAAATAAAATATTTAAAAAAGAAAATAAAAAAAAAAAAAAAAAAAGGAAAAGATACATCCCAATTCCTACCACAAATATCTGGGGTCAGGAACAACTAGTTGAAAGCATGTAGTGGCAGACTTCCCTGCAACAGCTCTCAGGCTCTCCAGTGCGTGTCTGTGTGTGTGTAGGGAGTAGAGTTTACTTGGTAAGCCTGCAACTTACGACGAGGCTAAATGGTCTAGGTTGAAAAAGCAGTTCTGTTACGCCTTGGGCAGGTTCTTGAACTTTTACTGGCCCTGGTTTCCTCAGTTGTAAAATGAGGATAGTGTTCATCACACAGGGTTGCTCTGAGGACGAGTAAGACGGTCCATGCAGGCAGTGGGGAATCAGTACTGCCGTTGTTTGAGGAATTTGAAGTCCACTTACGTTCCCATTGGTGATGTGTTGTAAAATTCTTCAATATTGGTTGTATAATTTTCATCTTTTTAGGAGCACTGCTGTAGGTCTTCTGGCTGCTCTGCTGAGCAGAGGTTCTGTGGTTCCTATCATAACCATATGCTGTCTTATAAATGCACCATGTCTTTGGTCCACACATACTTGCTGTAACCCAGCCACTTCCGAAGAGCCAGAGAGATTTTTTTCCCTGTTAAAAACATCTAGTGTTTACCATGTGTCAGACAGTGAATGCTGACACGTCCCCTGTAAGGGTGCCACACCCCCAAATACAAATTGGCCAGGACCTACACTAGGTGTACCTGTGAGAGTGGAGTGTTAGTCATGTTATTTAGACAAAGAGTGCATTTTATACTTCCATCCCAATATAGAAATTGCCCGTGAGACATGATGAAAATGTCTGAATTTCCTTCCCCCATCGTTTAGCAATATATTTTACCTTTTCTTTTTTTTTTTTTTAAAGATTTTATTTATTTGACAGAGAGAAACACAGCCAGAGAGGGAACACAAGCAGGGGGAGTGAGAGAGGGAGAAGCAGGCCTCCCGCCGAGCAGGGAGCCCGATGTGGGGCTCGATCCCGGGTCTCCAGGATCATGACCTGAGCCGAAGGCAGTTGCTTAACCAACTGAGCCACCCAGGCGCCCCTATTTTACCTTTTCAACAAGGCAAAAGCGCAATACATAGCATATCAGACAGATAATACTCATGAAGCTATGTTGTGCTCTCCACAGATGGCATCTTTTTTCGATTAAGTTGGTAAAAGAAACGTAATTATTTATCCTGAGAAATGGTGCAGGTTGAAAAATATTAACATACTCAAAAAAATACAGAGGAAAAATACACAGTGGTTGATTAGAGGGTAATTTAGGAGGGTAGAGGATATACCCAGTCTGGCCGGCTAAATAATGCCCCCAAAGATTTGTTCACACCCCAATTCCCATATGGAAAGGAGTTTTTGCAGAGGTGATTATGTGAAGGATTTTGAGATGCGGAGATTATCCTGCCTTATCTGGCCAGATCCAAAATGTAATCACATATATTCTCATAAGAGGGACACAGATGGAAATGTGAGCACACACGAGAGATGAGAATGTGATGTGGGGATGGAACAGAGAGATTTAAAGATGCTGGCCTCAGAGACAAAAGTGGTGTAGTCACAAACCTACGAATGCCGGCAGCCACCAGAAGCTGGAAGAGGCAAGAAACGATTCTCCCCTAGAGCCTCTAGTGGGAATGAGGTCCTGCTGACACCTTGATTTTTTTTTTTAATTTTTATTGATTTTTACTTTTTCTATAACCCAGCCACTCTATCCCTCCCCCACCCCCCTACCCTCCAGCAACTCTCAGTTTTTTTCCTGAGATTAAGAGTCTCTTATGGTTTGTCTCCCTCCCTGGTCCCATCTTGTTTCATTTTTTTTTCCTCCCTACCCTCCACAACCCCTTGCCCTGCCTCTCAAATTCCTCATATCAGAGAGATCATATAATTATCTTTTTCTGATTGACTTATTTCACGCAGCATAGTGCCCTCCAGTTCTGTCCACACTGTTGCAAATGCAGGATTTCATTCTTTTTGATGGCTGCATAGTATCCCATATCTTTTTTATCCATTCATCTGTTGATGGACATCTAGGTTCTTTCCATAGTTTGGCTTTTGTGGACATTGCTGCTATAAACATTCAGGTGCACATGCCCTTCGGATCACTACATTTGTATCTTTAGGGTAAATACTGGGTAGCTCTATTTTCAACTTTTTGAGCAATCTCCATACTGTTTTCCAGAGTGGCTGCACCAGCTTGCATTCCCACCAACAGTGTGGGAGGGTTCCTCTTCCCCCACATCCTCCCCAACCTCTGTTGTTTCCTGACTTGTTAATTTCAGCCATTCTGACTGGTATAAGGTGGTAGCTCACCGTGGTTTTGATTTGTATTTCCCTGATGCTGAGTGACACCTTGACTTTGGTCCAGTGATACTTCTATTGAACTCTTGGCCTCTAGAACTCTGAGAGAATCCATTTCTGGTATTCAGAGCTACACAGTTTATGGTAACTTGTTATAAGAGCCACAGGAAACTAATAAACCCAGTCATTTTAGATTATGATGGAAGAACCCTGCTGTCCACTCTGTCAGCCATGCCTTGGCATGATGTTATCTAATATATGTCTACTATATGTCACTGTCTTCCTTCTAACACGATGGTCCTTTATTTTCCTTTGCATTCTATTGAATGTCAGATGACAGATTTATTTTTTTAATTTTTGATTTGTATGTCAGTGTTTGAATTGTGGATGAAATAGTGGCATTTCTTTTTTCAGATGTTCCAGATAATTTTAATGCATGGATCCTGTTGCAAGGTCATTGGCTACATCATCCCTTTGCAATATTAACATGGTATATGTTATATACATCATGTTTTCTTAACATTAAACCCTAGTTACATAAATGGACTTGCACACCTGCCTCTAATTTAATGTCTATTCTTTAGGGTGGGTCCTTTCCACGGAGCCCTAATGTTACCCATTACATTTTCATTCTTCTCGATTTCATTCTCAGGGCATACGGTTATTTTAAGTGCTCGTGGCTTTCGATACCACCCATATGTGAGAACTCCCAACCCTCTATCTCTCTGACTCCACACTCCTTTCCAGCTGCCTGCAAGACATCTCCAGTTCAACGCTGACACCATTTATTCCTAACCGCCCAAGCCATCTGTTTGCTCCCTCGTTTGTAAATAGTAAGTTCCAGCAGGACCAGGGCAAGGTTATGCTCTGGGCCTTAGCAGCAGCGGCACCTAGAACAGTGCTAGGCACGTGGTGGGCGGGCAGTAAATACTTGTTCGCAAGGAAGATAAATAAATCCAGGCGTACCTGCCCTTTTGGCGCTTGAGCTTTTCGGGTAACGCTAGACTGGTCCTTACAAGATGAGCCCGGGATGGGACGTATGTCTATTTCACAGGAGCTCAGAGATGCGCCCATTTTTCTTCTTCCTCCAAAGGCTGTGGATTCCCGTAGTAACTTTTAATCGCGCAAAATTCCAACCCCTTGGTGAGGTCAGACTGGTGGTGGCGAGTCGCGGGCACAAGCCACCGGGTCCGCGGCGTCCCCGCCAGTGCAGCCGGACCAGCGCGAGTCCGAAGGGCGGCAGCACAGCCCGGGGTCGCAGCCGGCGCGGCCGGGCGTCTTCCCGGCGTGCGCGCCCCGGGGCTGGCGGCCAGCGCGGCCGGGGGTCGCGGCTCTCGGCGACGGCGCGGGCCGTGCGGGCTCACGGGGCCGCGGTCGGCGCCGCCCGACGTCACTTCCGACCGGAGCTAAGATGGCGTCGGCGCGGCCGCGGACGCCGGGGCGGGCGGAGCGGCGGCGGCGGCGGCGCGGGCGGCGACTCTCGGCACTCTGAGGCGCGGGGCGCGGCGGGTGCAGGTAAGGGGCGGCCGGGACGGGCGGCTTCCGGGACGGCGGCGCGCTCGGCGCCGGGACGCTCGTCCCTGCCCACGAACAGCGAGGTGACGGCGGCAGCGGCGGCAGCGACCCGTGGGGACCCGGCGCGCAGGGCCGGGCGGGCAGGCGGACGCGCCCCCTCCGAGGACCCGGCGTCCGGGGCCGGCGGGGGTCCTGGAGCCAGGCGCGGGCCGCCGGGGCTTCTCGTTCCTCTCTCCCGCGCCCGAGCCCCGGAGCCGACGTTGGGGCCCGCCGCGGTTCGAAGTTGTGCGGTTGGCTTTGTGGCCGTTGGATCGCCGCGCGCCCCGCCAAGGGGACGCGTGTGCGCGGCGGGGCCGGGCGGCGGCTGCAAGTCCACGCGGGACCCGCGTCCCCGGACCGCGAAGGCGCACGCGGGGTCCCAGGGCCGCGCCGGTTTCCACTCGTTTTGCTTTTCTCTTTTGTGTTCCCCGCGAATGTGTCTTTCACACTTGCATTCTTAATTTGTTTTGTGTCTTGCGTCTTTGTGTTTCCTAAGTAGTTTTTGTGTGGTTCAAACCTGGAAATTGTCTCCTTCAGGGCTTCTATCGCAGAATCACCGGTGTTTTTGTTTCTAGCAGATGTGCACTTATGTATTAATTTTGCTCCTAAAGATGTCTACGAACCTATTTTTGATGGTGGCAAGTGAGAGACACAGTATTCCTAACAGGTCAAGGATATGCCCAAACCTCAGTGCTTCCTTCCGAGCCACGCGTGAATCGCGGAACCACGACGGGGCCCCTTCTGTCCAGCTGGGAGCTTCGGGAACAATCCCACGATTTAATCAGGAAGCCCATATTCCATTGCCTACGAAGCTGTAATTTCCCCTGAGAAAGGGGATTCGTGCTAGCCCCTCATTTTCCATTCAGTGTTGTATTGGGGTTTTGGTTATGAAATAAATAAGTGGAACGCCTTTTGGTGAATTCATTCCAGTACGTCTTTGGGCCCCTTTAATCAGACATTGAAACGGTTGTACCCAGAACACAACTAAAATATTTCATAAAGTTTCTGTTTATTGCAGGTTTATTGTTAAAAGCAACGATAACTGAACAGAAGTGCAACCTTTCAGTGAATCTTTTTTACCTCCCGCACCAGAGTTCCCATTCAGTCGATCAGTAATGGCCAAGTATTGGGAAAATGTGGGCTTTCAACATTTTTTTTAACATGCTATGAAATTTGTTGTACAAATATTGAGGAGGAACCGAGACACGCAGTTAGGCTCTTTTTTAAAGGGTTTTGTTTTTGAGGTGGCTTGCAGCTGCCCCATCATTCTCTAGAAGCTTCCTTACAAACACTTAATTCAACCATATTCATCATGTGTAGAATCTCCTTCTAGCCTGGAGAGGACCTTTAAAGATCATCTTATTAAACCCCCTCCTATTTCAATCTGTAGAAACTGAGATTGAAATTCACAGTGAGACTGAGGTGGTTCATAGCTTGTTATTCTAGGGCTCTTTTTTTGGTGTCTTTTTTGGTTTGATTTAAATAAATTAATACATTGGTAGTATTTAGAAAAATACCACTCACACAAAAATAACAGTGAAAGTTGGCTTTTGTTGATTCTGAAGGTGGTTTTCTTTAATTGAAAAGTTGGCATATACAGTTTTCTTTCTTTATCGTATTGTGGACAGTTCCTGAAACAGCATGGTTTAAATTTTATTTGTATAATCTATTCGTTTTGTGAGTACAAAACACAGCAAATGATTCTCACTGTAAGACAATATGAACATGGAGAAAAACACAGAGAAGGAAGAAAAATCAGCCCTAATCTTCCCACTCCTCAGATAACTACTATTAACATTTTGGCATATCTACTTTACCTTCCCTGTCTCTCTTGTTGTGCATGTGTGTATTTCTTGTATATATTTATTCATTTCTATGCATTTCTATTTTATACAGGATTGATATCATTGTGTATATTATTCAGAACCTGTTTGCTTACTATATTGGGAGCATATAGTCATGCCATTAAGTATTCTCCAATATGACTTTTTGTCTGTGTAATATGTATGGGTAGGCCATTATTTATCAATCCCATATTGCTCAGTAAGGTTTCTATAGCCTGAGATTCTCTTTAAATTAAGATTTGTTTAGGTTTTTCTGTTGTGAATTTTAAAGTTTTGTGATTAAAAAAAACCCCATGAAAATGTAAATTCTGTCTTTTTTTTAGCCTCTAAATATGTATTTTTCCTGCCAGTGCCCTTATAAGAAGCAGCAGTCAATTTCTACTTCCTTTTATTCTCTTCTCCCTGAGCCGGGTCTGTGCAGTTCCACATATATATCTGTGCACATATTTTTTTGATGCTTATTTTATGTTAGATGTTTATTTATTCATGGGACTGTTTCTTTAAGCTGCTGATCTCTTTTCAAGTTCCAGATCTGATTTACAAACCTTTTAAGTCCTGTTAAATCATAGACTTTCCGGGATGGAAAGCACCTTAGGTTATTTACTATTTTCATGTCTTCCAACTTGCTTTTCATGCTATTTTTAATACCCAGGCAGAGGAAAAAAAAAAGCCTGTGGGTTGCATAAGAAAACTCCATAGTGGGAGTGAAAAGGGAGTAGGTGGACAGAGGGGGAAAATTGTCCAACTCGTGTGGCGATGTGTAGATACGGGGAGTTCCCAGATGATGGGGACATTACCTGACAGTCTTTATTATTGATACTTTTGTCATGTGGCCAGCAGTCTGTGGTTTGCGTGGTACCCATAGGATATGCTGTCACTCCTCCTACCATTTGGTTAGAGGTCTGGCTCTCTCCTTTTGAAGTTAGAAGTTTATAATTAGAGCTGCTAAAATCATCTTTGAGAGCGACTGAAAGCGACTCCATTACCGAAAACATCACTGAGGATCTATTAAAGTAGGATTTCTTAACCTTGGCACGATTAACATTTGGGGCTGGGTAATTCTTTGTTTGGGGGGCTATCCTGTACACTGCAGGGCATGCTAGTAATGCTCCCCCACAGTCCGCACAACCGATAAAGTCTCCAGACATTGCCAGATGTCCCTTGGTGGGGACCCAGTTCTCAACCACTGCATTAACGGAGGTGGATTCAGTGAAGCAGTTTTGGAATCTTTTTAGTCAAAGAGCTGTTAAGAATCGACTCTCTGGTTTACATAAAGTCTACCTTGAAGGGGGAGAATGGACTTAACTGCCCTGTGGCAGTCCCTTCCTGTGTGTCTTTTTTTTTTTTTTTAAAGATTTTATTTATTTATTTGATAGAGAGAGAGCACAAGTAGCAGAGCAGCAGGACGAGGGAGAGGGAGAAGCAAATTCTCCACCGAGTAGGGAGCCTGACATGGGGCTCCATCCCAGAACCCTGGGATCATGACCTGAGCCAAAGGCAGACCCTTAGTTGACTGAGCCACCCAAGTGCCCCCTATGTCTTTATGATCTTACGGAATGGTCTACTTTCAGCAGTTCTGTGGCAAGAGATAAAGCAATTTGAGATAACCTGGGGACTGTGAAGGAGTTTTTATGGCATTGGATCAGCATTCCCTGTATTTGGTTAAATTATTATGGATTTAAATATATTTATATAGAGTTGATGCTTGGTGAATCATGTAAGCTTTTGGTCTGTTATATTTGAATAGCACAGAAACAATTGCCTTCTGGAAAATGAGACTGCTTGAGGCAACCCCCTGAAGATTCGTGGGAGAGGGCAGACTAGTTTTTCTATTTTCTTTTCTTCTCTTTTCTTTTTTCTTTCTTTTCTTCTTTCTCTTTCTCCCTCCCCTTCTCTCTTTCCCTCCCTCCCCCCTTCCTTCCTTCCTTTCTTCTATCTGTCCATCCTTTATTTTCTTTTCATCCTAGCAATTCAGGGTTATGCACTGAAAGTGATAAATTTGTCCTGAGGAAATAGTTTACTTTTGAAGGTTTATGTAACTTCAGCTTAATTGTTTTGTAACTTAAAGATCACCGTTGATCTTCATGGCATTACGTGCGTCATTAATGCAACTTCCTCTGGGCAAAGAAAGTGTAGGTTGTCAAATCTTTGTGGTCTTTAAAAGTATATATAGTGTAGATCGAATTTTTATTGTGGCATAAGTGATCTTTAGTTAGAACTTAGTGAGAAGTAGCACATAAGGAAAGAGATGTGCCGTTGGACCATATTTGGTATTGGGTGGCTTTCTCAATTATGGCATACCTGCATAATTTCACTGGAATGAATGCATGTGTTATTTAAATATTCTTTCATAAAGGGAATGCCTTCCATTCCCCACCCCCACTTCCCCGAAGCATGAATTAGTTATTGTATGCACTAAATCTGGTTCATTTGGAGTGAAATAACGCTTATCGTATTTTTCTCAGTACTGTATAGTATTTATTCTTGGAGTCTTGGTTCAAGTCATACCTATGCTGTGTTTCATTTATGAGTCTTTTGGAACATGCAATAAAGGAGGTTTCACTGAATTACTTATTTGTTTGCCAGCCATTTTGGTGAAAAGAATATTTTGTAGCTCTTGCAATAAATCATCTGATAGGCTTTGCTTTGAAAGAGCTAAATTACTTCTTGGCACAGCTTGCCTGAAATATGTAAAGCTAAGTGCAACTGTTAGTTTGATCACTGTGGGCAGCCTGTCTGGGAATTGGTAAAACCTACAGCTTTTACATGTGCACATAAGTAGTTCCACTAAGACTGCATTAAACTCTGGTGGGAAAACTCTTATGGCATTTTCAAATAATTTAAACGACGCTGTTAAAATTGAAAAGAAATCGGAGATTCACCAAACGCTTAACATACTGCTGTATGACTCCTGCGCATTACCCAAGGGATTACTAAGACAGTATAAATTAAGCATAATTTGGAGTAACAACATAAATATGACATTCCAAACGTTTCTCACGCTGTGAGGCTTATTTTAGGGACCTCACTCTAATTCCAAAAGACCTTAGTTTTAATGGGAGTTTTAAGAAGGGGGTCTTCGGGATAAATTTAGATTTTTAATTGTGAAGCTCTCTTACCATTTGTTAGAGGGCGTTGAGCAAGACAGTTTACCTGTTTTGGGAGATAAGTATTGTGTCAGTGCAATCCCCTAGTAATTTATTTGGGCCTTGGCTCAGTGTACGGAATAATGCATATCCCAGATCGCCACAGGGGCTGAGTTATTCCTGGCACAGGTGAGGGGCAGCTGAGTTAACCTCTACTATTCCTCTTTGTAAAGTAGGAACAATGATTACTTCTTTCTTTCACCAGGATGTTTTGTGATGAATAGATGAAGAATAAGAAAGCAATTGAGATACTTGTAGGTTTCTCAAAAAATATTAATAGTGGGGCGCTTGGGTGGCTCAGAGGCTTGAGCCTCTGCCTTCGGCTCAGGTCATGATCTCAGGGTCCTGGGATCGAGTTCCGCATCGGGCTCTCTGCTCGGTGGGGAGCCTACTTCCCCCTCTTTCTCTGTCTGCCACTCTGCTATTTGTGTTCTCTCTTTCTGTCAAAGAAATAAATAAAATCTTAAAAAAAAAAGTCCTAGCAACAGCAATCAGACAACAAAAAGAAAGAAAAGGTATTCAAATTGGCAAAGAAGAAGTCAAACTCTCTTCACAGATGACATGGTACTTAAAAAAAAATATTAGTAGCATTTTTCTTAGATACTTCTCTTAATACAGCAGGTGTTGAGGGATAGCATGGCAAAATTATTGCTGAGAGAAACCCTTTCAAATTATCTCTGAGTCCTTAGGCTTTCTGATCCCCCACCCCCCCAAGGTGGTGGAGGGGGCACGTTTTTTGCTAGTCCCTTGCATGTCTCACAAAGCCAAATCCTTAGTCTCTCTGGATATTTTTGCCTTTGGCAGTTTCCTTAGGCACCCCCTTGCGCCTGAAGACTTCCAAATCTCCATCCTCAGCCTTGAAGGCAGTCTGTGCTAAGACTGTTTTTTTCCATTTGATGGATGCAGCTTTCCATGTGGATGTCTGTTCTCGCCCCAAAGTCTAAAATGAAGCTCACCACCATCCACTTAAATACTGTCCCTACTCCTGGCTGCTCTATCTTGAAAATATGTTTATTCTTCCAGTCAGTCACATTCTGTATATTGGATTCCTCTTCACCATCTCTTTTTACTTTCTCTTCAGTCAGAAGACACGTTCTGTCCATTCTTCCTGTGTGTAGTGTTGGTCATATATTTTGTTTGTTTGTTTCTTTTCAGCTCTCATCTGTGGTTCACACCCTTATACCCTTATTGCTTATCATGTGAAATTTTTAACTGACTTGCCTGGCCCCAGTCTCTCTGGCTACCCTCCCCCTACCTCACTCCTGTCATTTTAATCTTTTTTTTTTTTTTTTTTTTTTAAGATTTTTATTTATTTGCCAGAGAGAAACACAGCGAGAGAGGGAATGCAAGCAGGGGGAGTGAGAGAGGGAGAAGCAGGCTTCCTGCTGAGCAGGCAGCCCGATGTGGGACTCGATCCCAGGTCTCCAGGATCATGACCTGAGCCGAAGGCAGTCGCTTAACCAACTGAACCACCCAGGCGCCCCCATTTTAATCTTTTTAAACTGTTAGACATTGTTTGTGGCATTCCTCAGTCAGAAACTCCTTGTGGCTCTGCGTTGCTCATCCCGGGTGGCCAAAGCTGCTTTTCTGTTGGGTAGTTAGGAAACCAGGCTCCTGCGCTCGTCTCCCAGTTGCATGTGCTCACGGGCTCTGCCTTTAAATAATCCCTCTTGCGTCTTTCCCTCAATACCTTTGGGGCTTTTGTGGTGGTCCAGAGGGAGGATGGGTGGAATAATGACTCCTCAGGTGACATCTGGGGAGCCCAGCCCACAAGTTTGCATTTAACCAGGGACGCAGACCCCTCCAGAACCGTTCTGTTTAGTCTACTGCTGCTCCGCTCAGACCCTCACTTGAGTCACACTCTCTGGTTTACCACTGCCGATGGTACCAAGAGATAGTCTTTCATTCTTTTTATCGTTAGTGAAGTGGGGAGGCATGTATCTTTACCTCGAAACAGGAACTACAAATAATTTTTTTAGAATCTTGCTTTCCTGTGAAAAATAGAAACTTACATGTGGGGATGCCTGGGTGGCTCAGTTGGTTAAGTGACTGCCTTCAGCTCAGGTCATGATCCCAAGACCTGGGATCTAGCCCCGCATCGGGCTCCCTGCTCGGCGGGAAGCCTGCTTCTCCCTCTCTCACTCCCCCTGCTTGTGCTCCCTCTCTAGCTGTGTTTCTCTCTGTCAAATAAATAAATAAAATCTTAAAAAAAAAAAAAAGAAACTTACATATGTACTGGAGCTACTTAACCTGCAGAGCAGCACACAAACATTGCTCTGCAAACAGTAGGTGTTGCTATTATTTTAAAACGCTCTTGAGAACAAAAGTACTTGCATATTTAGACGATAGACCCTAAACCTCAGACTTTATTTAAAGTAGAGTGAGTCACTCCCTACCAAGATAAAAAATACCTTAATAAACTCTTGGGAGACCTTGAATCTGGTAGCGACGGAAGTGTGCCTGGGATCTTAGCAAAATAGAGTTGAAGTTGTCAGTCTGTCTGGGATAACTTCCAATTTTGCATTAGGTTCTTCACTTGTGAATTCAGGAAGCCTTGTCATTTATGTATAATTTGTGGAGGATGAGTTTTCTTAGGTATTATATTGTGTAGGCAAGATCAGAAATGCTCTGAGCAGCCAGCCACTTGTAAGGTGATTCTGTTAACGCTTAGAGAGAGTCTTTGGGTGAGAAAATGAATACTTGAGTGCCGAGAGCTGGGCGCCATGTTGCAGAAGTTTTCTTCTTCTTCTTTCTTCTTTTGTCTTCTTCTTTCTTCTTTCTTCTTTCTTCAAGATTTTATTTATTTGACAGAGGGAACACAAGCAGGGAGAGTGAGAGAGGGAGAAGCAGGCTTTTCGCCGAGCAGCCCCGATTGGGGCTCGATCCCGGGTCTCCAGGATCATGACCTGAGTTGAAGGCAGTTGCTTAACCAACTGAGCCACCCAGGCGCTCCTCTTTTTTTTTTTTTTTTTTTTTTTTTAAAGGAAATTCAGAAGTGTTTCGTAGGCTTCCTGAAAAATCTCTCAATTTTAAATGTTTAATCACAAAGGTAACATCTGTATTGGCAACGCCAGTGGAGAAACATTAACTCAAAGGGGTCAGCTGAGAACTCATTTTATTTTGGTGGATTATGAAATGAACTACCATGTGGCATTTTGCTTTAGAAATTTTGTGTTTGAGTTGCAAGCTCGACATTTGTGTGTTAAGAAAGAATTGACTTAATTTTCCATTTAAAGTGATTTGAAGTTTTTACATGTCTAAAGTGGGGAAAAATCAGGAAAGTATCGTTTGTCGGAACTTTCTAATTTGAATGCTGTTGGCAGAGTGTGCAGATGGCGGCCGGTTAAGCTGAACTGGGAGAGAAGGGAGCTGAGCTGCACTCCAGATCCTGAGTGGGGCACAGTTTTCTCCACGGAGCTGGAACTGGCTGCTGAGGGTTTTTGTTCTTACCTGCTCAGCTTTTCTTACGGATTTTTACATCTGTACTGTTTGTCAGTTAGTCTTGAAAATAAGGAAAGGAAATTAACTTCTTAATTTAAGGGTATTTTGATTGGATGGAGTTACTTCATCCAAGAAAATTGACAGTTCTTTTTTTTTATTTTTAAGATTTTATTTATTTATTTGAGACAGGCAGGGAGCACAAGTACATGGGGGCAGGGAGCAGAAGAAAAAGGACAAGCAGATTCCCTGCTGAGCAGGGAGCACCACATGGGGCTTGATCCCAGGTCTCTGGGATCATGACCTGAGTCGAAGGCAGACACTTAACCAACTGAGCCACCCAGTAACCCAGGCGCCCTGATGATGATACTTTTGTTTTTAATGCCTTGAGGAAGAATATCATACATGAGAGTAATATGTTTTAATTTCTCTAGAGAAACTGAGTATTTTTAATTGTGGAGTTAGAGGGAATTTTTGTAGAAACCCTAAACAAAACCTGAAATTTATGATGTAGCAAGTTCTGTTTTTAGTGCAATATAATAACATATATGTAAATTTAATTCGAAGAAAGGAGAGCATTTTTTAAATAGCTGTCCGTAACATAAACTACATAAATGCTAAATAATCAGCATTTGATATACATTTATTGCTAAGCTAGTTCTTTATTCATGGCTGCTTGAAGCCATATTTTGTGAAAAAGTTTTCTTGAGGGCTCCTGGGCGGCTTAGTCATGAAGCGTCTGAGGTCATGATCCCAGGACTCATGATCCCAGGGTCCTGGGATCCAGCCTCACATCGGGCTCCCTGCTCTGAGGGAGGTCTGCTTCTCCCTCTCTCTCCCTGCTTGTGTTCCCTCTCTTGCTGTGTCTCTCTCTGTCAAATAAATACATAAAATTAAAAAAAGGAGAAAGTTTTCTTGAATCTTTTTTTTTTTGTAGTAATATCCTAAGGGAAGGAAAAAACCCCTAGAATGCCATAGTCTAACTTTGTGTTTATAATACTTTCCTAGCACATCTGCAGATCCCTTATTTAACATTCTTCTTTGATGTGAACTTACATATATATTTTTCTTAAAGATTTATTTATTCATTTGAGAGAGAGAGAAGGAGGAGATGAGTAGAGGGAGAGGGAGAGTCCGATGCAGACTCCCTGCTGAGCGTAGTGCCCAGGGCCCCATTCCAAGAATCCCCAAGATCATGACCTGAGCTTAACTGACTGAATTGCCCAGGCACCCCAACGTACATGTTTTAAACAAAAGTTCTAATCAACCTCATTTTCTCATTGGGTTTCTGCACCTCTGAAGCCGTTCAGAACAGCAGACTTTGTGTTTTTGCTTCCATTGTGTGGCAGCTGTTGTCAGGATCAGGTTCTCCCACCTGGAGTACATTTGCCGGACTCTGCTTCCTTATTTAGGTCTGTGTCAGGACACCCTGTTCCATGAATTTGGAGACTTAGGCCCTGGGATGCTCGTCCGTGGTGTTCTGGGCCGCTTGGGGGAGAACTGCTTTATTGAAATGGGAGAAATGATGGGGGTATGTGTGAGTTTTCTGTTCTTTGTATCTCGTCACTCACTTCGCAGGTAGGGAAATTCCTCTGTGGGATATATTCTGCTGTACCATTGCCTTTTTGTCTTGGGTGGAAATCATTCTAGAGGGGAAGAGACGTGAGCATCTGGTTTGGAGAAGCAAGAGTTCACACCCTCTGAATCTTTGCTGTATTTTCAGTCTCTTTCTCTTTACACACGCGCACACACATGACCTTTATTCTTAAAATGATAAACATTTTTTATCATTGATTTTTCCCTTCCGCTTATTTAGTTTGGTAATAAAGTCTGCCTTTTAAAAGGGGAGTTGGGGTATATTTTTGAGTGTGAAACTAGATGTTCTAGATTATTTTTTTGAAATTGTATTTGTTATTTTAGAAAAGGAAAATGAATGATTTTGCACTTGGCAAATTCCTGGGCAGATTCTGTATTTATGAATTACATGTTTTTGCTTAATTCGAGTAAGCGCTAAATGTTTTCGGTATTCATATCTAGAGTTTTTTAGATTGTAATTTGGTGATTCCATCTTCTGGTAGGAATTATGAGTGGTAGTTTTTAATAACAAATATGCTAGCTGTGTTTGTAAGTTAATAAAAACTGCCTTTGAGAAGTTGGCATAGTCTGGATATTTTTACTTTTTTTCTAGAAGTTTCTGGATTGCAAGATTCTTTTGGTCAGAGTAAGTTACAAACAGTGTTAAGCACTGTAAATCTGTTCCACTGAAAGCTTAATCATCTCTGTGTTTGTTATAAAAATACTTTTTTACCCTGAAAGATCTAGTTTATGCTGTGACTAGTTTTAGAATATTTTTTTAATCTTATGCAGGCTATAAGCTTTCTAAGAATTCTTTCTTTCTTTCTTTTTTTTTTTTTTAAGATTTTATTTATTTATTTGACAGAGAGAGACACAGCAAGAGAGGGAACACAAGCAGGGGGAGTGAGAGAGGGAGAAGCAGGCTTCCCGCAGAGCAGGGAGCCCGATGTGGGACTCGATCCCAGGACTCCAGGATCATGACCTGAGCTGAAGGTAGACGCTTAACAGCTGAGCCACCCAGGCTCCCCTCTTTCTAAGAATTCTTTCACAGATTGGTATTTTTAAAAACTTTTCTTTGCATCTAGTCCATGTTTTTAGTGCATTTATGATCTGTTACATTTTAATACAACATACTAGTTCTCTTATTTCCGGTGACTCTGAATGTTGCAAATTTATTTTCCAAAAAGCTCCCAAAGAACTAAACTGACCCAGAAGAATAATTGGAAAATAATATCAGTGACTTACAGGTGAATATACAGATCAGATAAAATAATTATCTTCCTAATTCTCTCCTTTCCTTCCAGAGTTAAACTAATCTTAAAGAATCTGCTATTGCTTTTACTTTGCCTCTGGTATAGTTTTGTAGATTTTATGAGTCTACAAAGGGCAGATGGGACAGTTTAACTTGTTAGGTATGTTGCATTCATGTTCCCTTGTGTCTGTCTTTGGTTTAATGAGCCTTATCTCAGAGGATGGGTGATAGTGAGATGTGGGGGGCTGCTGGGCTGTTCTGACCCAGGGACTGGGGTGTCCTGTGTATCTCCGTTTTCTGGTCTCTGGAGCTCCATGTCAGGAGACAGCAGCCTAATAGTTGTTGAGGTTGTCTTGACACTTTAAGAAACCAGTATTGGAATAAAGACCCTAATTATTATTGCTGTATTGATAGTGATCATGCATAATCAAATCATTTTTTGTGATATTATTTGTAAGGATGATTTGTCCTAGAATTTGGAAGCAATATCTTGAAAGGTTAAGTATGTGTATATTATCAAAGCCACAGATAACGTAAAATTAGGACCATGCTCTTACCTTTTCTAAGAATGTATGCTCTATTGGGGCGCCTGGGTGGCTCAGCCAGTTACGCAGCTGCCTTCAGCTTGGGTTGTGATCTCGGGGTGTTTGGATCTAGCTCCACATTGGACTCCCAGTTCAGTGGGGAGCCTGCTTCTCCCTCTTCCATTGTCCCTGCCTTTGTTCTTCTGCTCTCTCTCTGTCAAATAAATAAATAAAAATCCTTAAAAAAGGATTGTATGTTATTGGCTAAGTATAGTTGGTGATAAAAATTCACACGCTCTAAATTTGTGTATCTGCCTAATGTACTTTATTTGATAAATGTCAGCAAGCTGGAATGGAAGGGATATGTAGAAATATTCAAGGCAGTTTGGTCAGGTATAGAAATGAAAACAAGAAACTAAGGAATAAGCCAGGGTAGAAGTCTTAATGATTTTAAGATTTTCAGTATTTGCCATTGGGAAACCAGAGGCACTTAACTGCTCAGCTTTTTTTTTTTTTTTTTTTTTAACATTTGATGGAATTATTAAGTTTCGGTGATAGGTTTTGGAAAGATTCTTGTCTGCCTCCACACTAATAGGATTGTTAGGTCAGGTTCTCACATGTGATAAAATTTGACCTTGAGTATATTAGTTAAGTAGATATGTGAAAACAGTGCTGTTGAGGTCAACACTGACTATGAAAATACGTAGGATTGCTAGACAGCTTTTCCAGGGGATTTGCACTGCTGGAGGAATCTTTAGGAAGTTACTTCAGTAACAACTTTTCGAGTCTATAGTTGCTTTAAAATGTATTGTCATATCCTAGTTAGTTACATGATTATTACAGTTCCGAGGTTCTTAGCTGGGATGTTATTTGGGGGAGGTGTGTAGGTATTTTTGATTTTCAAAATGGTCAGAGGCACTGCTGGTCTTGACTTTGCAGGGTAGTGCTAGGTGGCCATAATAGAAGGGACAGACAAGGAGTAGTTGCCCAGTCCAAAATACAGTAGTCTTCTGTTGAGAGACACTGCCAGATTCTGAATTCTTGTGTTTAACATTCCTTGTTTTTAGTATAGTTTAGTAAAAGATTTAATTTTTAAAATATCATCTGAGAAGTCAGTGTTGCATTTGCAGTGCTTTTGGCATTGTAAAATATTTTAGGTACATAGTTTGACAATGTTGTGAGTCAAGAGAGGAAAAAAAACATGAGATGCTGGAGGCTGGTTTTTCGCAGTTCAGATTAGTTAGAAGTGATGGAGAGGAGAGTCCAAGCATACATATATATAGTGAGCCCTTGAGAAAAAAAGATGTTAAGACCATTTTCTCTGGAAAGAAATGGTGAGTGCATTCCTATTAGGACAGAGAGGGAACAGACAGTGCAGAAAGTCAGATTATTAGTTATTTAGTAACCCGAAGTATACCATAACTTTGTATTAAGAAAAAGTGAGACTCATTGAGATAACTAAGACTAAAATGTTTTAAGTACTTTAATTTTTGAGCTCTTTGGGATTAGAGGCCAGGTGCCATGGTATCTCAGTTTGAATTGTGCCTGTGAGCCAACAACTACAAAAGAGGAGGGAGGAAAGGATGAAAGTGTTAAGTGAAGGGGAAAAGCAATGACAACCAGATGGGAAGACGGAGGCAATATCTCCTTTGATGAAAGAAAATGGCAGCACCATCCTTTGGTGTCCTTAGGATAAAAGTCTTGGTGTCGTCCCTGACTTCCTCTTTCATACCTAACATCTACTCTGGCACCAAATCTTGGGAGATCTGTATACAAAATATATCCAGGATCTGATTACTTCTCACCTCTTTTCTACTATATGGGCCAGGTTGCTGCCATCTCTTGCCCAGATGGGGGCATTAGCCTCCTAAGAGGTGTACTAGTCTCTTGAGAGGTCTGCTTGCCCCCAGCCTGCTCCCTTATGGTCTTTCTTTCTCTCTTTCTCTCTCTCTTTCTTTCTTTCTTCTCTTTCTTTTCTTTCTTAAAAAGGATTTTATTTATTTGACAGACAGAAACACAGCTAGAGAGGGAACACAAGCAGGGAGAGTGAGAGAGGGAGAATCAGGCTTCCCGCCGAGCAGGGAGCCCCATACAGGACCCGACCCCGGGATTCGATTCTGGGATCATGACCTGAGCTGAAGGCAGATGCTTAACGACTGAGCCACCCAGGCACCCCCCCTTATGGTCTCTTTAGGTTTACTAAGTCACCTCAGGTGTGCTGCCTTGCACCTCCCATTGACTTTCCATCCCTGGATGGAAAAGCTCTATCTGTTCTAGTGAACAGTGCTTACCTTGCAAAACTCATATATTACCTGCTGCTCCCTACCCCTGCCATCCCTACCTCACCCCCACATCTTTCTGAATCACCTCCTCCACCTTCCCTTTCATTCACTGTGCCCCTGTCACCATCCTTGCCGTCCCTCAAACACCCAGGCATGCTGCCAAATGGGATTTCTCACTTCCTTATGATGCTCCTTCCCCATTCCTTCCCTGGCCCCCAGCTCTTCTTGTGGCTTTTATGCAGATGTCCCTTTCTAACAGGCCCTCTCTGACCTCAGTGTTGGGAGTTGCAGGCAGAGAGACAGAGATTGTAGTTCCTATCTCCCTTTCCCTGCCACCTCCGTTTTTCTCTAAAGCACTTTTATTACCTGACCTCCTGCCCATTTTACTGATTTGTTTATTGCTGTTTATTTTTTTATTTGTTTATTGTTAACTGTTTAAACAGCGGTTGACACATAAGGGGAGGCAGGAGTAAACAGCTGGTGAAATACAGTTAAGAAGCAATGGCAGAAACCCGTTATAAGAGCAGCTGAGTTATCCTGACCTTCTTGAACTTGTCCTGTTAGTTGAGGAAACTAGTACTACCCCTGTAAAAATCAGCTGGGCTGATTTATGTGGAGGTGTAGTTTGGTGCCTCCTGGTCTTAGAAGACACCTCATAAATGATAGTCGCGGTGATTAGACCTGTGATATTTTGGGAAGAAGAAGACAAGCCGAAGGAAATGGTAAAGCATCATAGCTCTTTCCAAAGATCTTTCATGACAGCATTTGCATTTTACTGCAGGTTTTTAGTTCTGTTCCTTAAAGAGGACTCCCTGTGGCCAATGTTAGTAAATCCACCTGTAAAAGCTCAGTAAGAGGGCAAGTGAAACCGATGACATTTTATTCACTTCTGGGTGCCAGGTTGTTGGTCATGGTCCTCCTGCTGGCCTGTATGGCATTCAGTAGGCACTGATGATAGAAGGGGCAGAGTGGTGCCCACCTCAGTGTGTGACAACCAGATACACAGTTTAACTTGATGATGATTTCAGGTCTCATAGGAAAAGATCGACTCTGTCAAGAGGAGATGTATACTAAGGAAAGCCGTGTTAAATATATATGAGAGAGATGTTCCATATTAAAATTTAAAGGGATAAACCTCATGGGTTAACCTCCAGTTATCTGAAATCATATTCGCAGAGTATTTCCTTACTAAGAGTTTATATGGGTCTGGCTAGCCCCGAGCTCTCTAACAAGATGCAAGTTACATCCCTGTGCCATTTGTGAATAAAAACTAGTTCAGATGACCAATTCCTGACTTAAATATAGTGCCTTTGATGGTTAAAGGTGATCAGGTGAGTGTGAGTAAATAGCTCAAGGGAAAAAAAACACAAAACCAAAACCCAAACTGTCCTTATTAATGAACTGGGGTAAAATGTCAAAGCACTGTTTTTTTAATGATAGTGGGCAGGTCACATATTCTTCTAAAATGAAGAATGTCATGAAGGCACATGTTCCTTGGTTTATTAGCAGTTAGAACATAAAAGTTCTACAGTGTGAGCGGAGTCTTGTGCATCTGGGAAGGAGGGAGAATCTATTAAAGCAAGTTCACAAAGAAATAGGAGACCTTGTGTCTGATGGTATGTGTGTGTATGTTTACCTGCCGGAAGCATTTAGAATGTCACTGTGGAAGTGCCACTTAAAGTGGTACGACTTTCATTTATTATTGAGTGACTTGCGGTGTCTTCTGGGATGTCTGTGACAGAAAGGACCATCTTCACAGATTGTCATTTAGAAACAAGTATGTCATGTGCATTTATAAGAAGTGATTTTGTCTTAACATTTCAGTGTACTATGAATATACTGAATAAAAATTTTAAAGGGATAACTACAGTTCTTTCCAAACAGCTTTTACCAAAACATTTGCCTTTTACTACAAGGGTTTTGTTTGTTCCTCAAAGACAGCTCCCCGTGGAACTGTTAGCCAATCTACTTTCCTGCTTCAGGAACTTGAAAAACTAAGTAATGTAAAGGGTCTGATTGTGTTTGCATTCAACGCAGTATTGATATAAGTGAAAGAAGACATTTATTTACATTGCATAATAAATTACTCAGCAATGCTTTGTGTTTCTATTGATAGAGCTGATCTGTTTCTTCTTAGGAATGATGCAATTTCACAGCAAAAATTTGATGTCATTTTCATGAGTCTGCTTTCAATTGTAGACTACAGTGAAGGCCTAGTAAAGATTAGTAAGAAATCTGTTTTGTTGTAGATAATAAATTTGCGAACTAAGCTCTCAGCATAGATGGAAGTTGACCTGGCATGGAGCTTTATGAATAGCCCTGTGAGCAAACTCTACATTTCTGTATGTGGTTTTAAGTCACTGTAAATTTGTAGGCAGGTACATATTACAATTGTCTGTTTTTCTTTTTAGGGCTCATGTAATCAAAGAAGTTTCTTTGTTGTGTGTATCTTTTCAGAACACAACAGGAATTGAAAATGAATCAGGTGAGTTTAAAAATAAGAATTTATACAAATACATTACCTAGATGTTAGACCAGTTCTTGGTTTTTTAAAAGATCAAAACACACACATTCATTTCTCCCAGATTTTCATTTCTGTTTCGTAGTACCATTAACGAGTTCATTGCTTTCATGGTGTGCGTTTGTTTGTGGAGTAGCGTGTGCACTGTCGTGGCCTGGGTTAGCATTTCCGTGGGACCCTGTGCAGGGGACTGGTTCTTGCAGACCTCAGTGCACACTTCCGGTTTCTGCCTTTCCCCTGCCACAGTGTAGTGTTAATGTTTTGTTTTTGTTTTGAAGCTTACAGAGCTTTATTTTAATACTTTTTATTTTGTAAATTATCCATTGGCTGAAAAAGGAGGACTGAAATTTATTTCATTTATTTTTAGAGGCTAAAACTGATCAAGTGGGAAACTTTATAAGCATTCTGTCCTTGAAAAGTCTGTGGGTAGGATAAAAACAAGGCAGATAGTAAAATATAAGATGTGTTTCTCTCTTATAGGCGGGTGTGGGACTACCTGGGGATTAAACAGTTCGGCTGTGGAGATTTCTGTAGCCTCAGGGGTGTTCTGATAAGTAAAATCAGTTATGTGGACTTAATGTATTCTAAAGGATTTTAAGGATTCTTATGTTCTGGTCTTAATACCATTTCACTTGTAGTTACAGGAATTCGTGGGTGATAGAAACACTCCCTTATGAGATCGTAATAAACACATTTAAAACATACAAAAGACAAAACTTAAAAATGTGAAGTCTAATTTGTAGTGCTTAGCTTAAAATTATCAGACTTGAAAACGTTTGGCGTCCTTCATTTTCTGAAATTTTGAACACCTTTTTATCATTTACAGGTGCTTCTAACTGGAATCCCAATTTTATTTGGGTGGCCATGTTTAATAAGTTCAGTTCCATGTTGCATTGAGAGATGTGATTATTGGAATGGATTCTTTTGATTTCTTTTCATTACTTTCCTTTATCAAAAATACGTTTATTTTAATGCAGAGGACCATACATCATAAAAAAGGAATCTGGCGAACACATGGGGCACATGGTTTCTATTATTTTACAACTTGCAGATTTACTGGCATGCTTTTGAAGCCAAATTATTTTTGAAATGGTGAGATGGGGGAGGGGAACAGAGAACAGAGTGGATTTTCATAGTCCTTGTTCATCAAAGTTATGTGCATATACATGTCATACATTTTATTTACTTATTTTCCTTTCTGAAGACTGATTGCATATATATATGAACCTGGTCACCCAAAGGAACTTGCTTCTCTCCTGCCTAGAACTGTTGCTAAAAGAACCTTGGGATTCTGGATGAGAACGACTGTGAATGCTTTCAGGGTGGAATCCAAACACTGACCTAGCTTTTGGGGCATCCCCGTGCAGCAGTCAGTTATTTCAGGAGGCTTCAAGTTTACCTGTAGGCTCAGTAAGGCTTCCCTTTTTCGTAGGCTGCGTTTGGTGACTCGTTTTATTTCTAATGGCTTTTGACCGGTTTGACACCTCACACTTTCACCTTATGGTTCTTTTTCTATCAAGTGACCTGGTGTTTAGAGCAAGTCCACATACCATTCACAAGCGTTGTAGCCCCATAACCTTTTCTTCTTTTGGCTCTTTCACAATTTCATTTTGTTTTTGACAAGTTTTAATATCAGATCTGTAGAGGACTGCCTTTGATGCCACATTCCAGATATCAGTGGAAAAGTGTCCCCTTATGTTCTTAATGGTTAACACATTTTTGGTTTGGATGTAATTTAGGTGGTCTGGTAGAGTGAAACTTTTATTTGGATGATAAAAACTGTCCAGTTTTTATGGTAAAATTTTCAGCATCTTTAGTTGTATTTTCCTTATCTGAGGGATTTTAGTTGTATCATGTTATTAGGTCATGGCATGAAATCAGTGAGTGTTTTTCAACAGCTGTCTCGGTAATTCCTAAAAATTAAGAATTGTTTCAGGACATTTTATGTTTTTCCCTCTTATATTTATTGTTCTCATTTTTAGCCATTGAAAATGAGCAGTCAGTACTTTAGAAACTTGAACGGAAGTACAAAAATTTGGATATTGAAAAAGTTTTAACTTGAACCAGATTGATTGCTTTTTTAAGCTTATTTAAGTAATCCCTATATTCAGCATGGGGTTCGAACTCACGACCCAGAGATTAAGAGCCGCATGCTCCACTGACTGAGCCAGCTAGCAAGGGCACACCTGAACCAGGCTGACTTTTTTTTTTTTTTCTTTTAAGTAGACTCCATGCCCATTGTGGAGCTGAACACCGGACTCAGTACTCATGACCCTGAGATCATGACACGAGCTGAAACCAAGTGTCAGATGCTTAAGCGACTGAGCCACCCAGGCACTCCTGAACCAGATTGATTTTTTGATTAAAATCTTTTTTTTTTTTTTTTTTTTAAATTTTATTTATTTGACAGAGAGAAACACAGCCAGAGAGGGAACACAAGCAGGGGGAGTGAGAGAGGGAGAAGCAGGCTTCCTGCCGAGCAGGTAGCCCGATGTGGGACTCGATCTCGGGTCTCCGGGATCATGACCTGAGCCGAAGGCAGTCGCTTAACCAACTGAGCCACCCAGGCGCCCCTTGATTAAAATCTTAATGCTGATGTTAGGATCAGATTATTCTCTAGGGACTGAGCAACCATACTTAGATAAACTTTAGCAGTTAGCATTCAGGGCTATCTCTTATGGTGGGCATGGCCTCGATGACAGTAGCACAGTCTCATTCATTCGTAGGTGTCTGCTGGTGGAGCTTTAGGGACTGAAGGATCCCACTTGTTCGCAAATGGCTTCTATAGAGGAAACAGCAGACTCTGGAGTCTCACAGTATTTTAAGAGCTGACTACTGCTCAGCTTAGAGCAGTGTTGTTCCCAGTGGCTCCTGGTGTGGAAGCTCCCCAGGCTCTTTTACCCCAGCGCCGGGCTCCACAAAGCCTCTAGATCCACATATTCTTTGTCCTTCTTTTCCTTCTGGTTTGTTCTCTACTCAACACTTACCCCTTTTTTTGTCTTCCCAGCTTGGAACTCCGCTTGCTTTGGCTGTGAACCTTTGTTCCTTCCGACCCGGTCCAGGCCTGGTTGGCAGGCAAGAGGAGAGCCACTCTGCTCATCCACTTCATTCTCCCATTTTCTTTTCTCTCCATTGTAAATCACAGATACCCTTTACTTGCTTCATTAACGTTGTTTGGAGATGTTCCACTATTTTCCTCCTTTTTTCCCCCAAGGTTTGTCTAGGAGAATCCAAACTTTATAAATGACTTTTTCATTGGATAAAGAGTTTAGAGTTCTTCATTTTACGGACTATTAAGGATGAGCTAAGTTCCATAATTTGAATATGCTCATGGTAGTTTAAAATCAATACGTTGGAATTTACTACCACTTCCTGTCTCTATTGAGTGCTTAACCAACGTGTCAGGCACTCCATTAAGTATCGCACGCATTATTTTCTCACTCATTTAGTCTTTGCAGCCATTCTCTGAAGTGTAGGTATTACCTCCATTTTATGGCTGAAGGCCTTAAGGCCCAGAGAGGTGGCCATGGCTTACCCATGACCACTCAAACAGGAAGTGATAGAGCTCTGATTCATACCCTCCCTTGGCCAAGCTCGGGTTCTTGGCCACCCTGCCTTATTGATGCATCAGTCAGGAGAAGCTGTGGGATGCTGTGCCAACAAACAGGCAGCTCCAAAATCTCAGGGGCTTAATGCGGCGTCCTTTTATTTCTCGTGCTTGGCTACACGTCCTGTGTGGATCCGCTGTGGCAGCTGCTCAAGAACCAGAGGCGATGAAGGCTTGGTCTCAGTACACTCGCTTCTCCTCACATTTAACAAGTCTGAGGTAGTCCTCTGGCCACATCTAACTTAAAGTGTTAGGGCTGTCTGGTGGGGAGGGCAGTGCAGTCCTGTCAGGTGCCTGGGAGGAGAGGAGAACTGTGGTATTTTGGGGATCGCCTCAATGATTTTGCCCTAGCTTTATTGAGATATAATTGACGTGGAGTATTGTGTAAGTTTTAGCCCTAATGAGGTAATACAGCTGCCTTGATTTCTGCTTTACTGAGTCACAGGTAGGTGGTTGTTGTTGTTTTTTATTTATTTTTTTTTTAAAGAGTCTTCGGTAACTCAAGTTGTTCCTGATATTTGAAACTTTCTATCGACATGGGAGCTATGATTGTGGCCTCTCTCCATCCTGATCAGGATCTGTGGTATTGCCAGTAGCAAAACAGGTCAGCCACTTTTAGCCTTCTAGACTTTTAAAAAGTTTTATGTAGTAAAATAACAATAGCAGCCTTTCATCACTGGGTGCTGCAGATTCAGCCCTGAGAACTGTGATAAGCCGTCTGCAGTTGTGTTATCTTCGCTGTTGTGGATGTTCATTCGTTCCCGCATTTGTCCTGGGTACAATGCCCCCCTGTGCCCCCCAGCTCGCTGTGGATTCTGCAGTGAACCAGACAGACAGGCGCTCTGCTTTGCAGCTCACTTGGTCAGAGAGAAATGGTTGAAAGGCGGAAGACTAGGGGCGCCCGGGTGGCTCAGTTGGTTGAGCGACTGCCTTCAGCTCAGGTCATGATCCTGGAGACCTGGGATCGAGCCCCGCATTGGGCTCCCTGCTCGGCGGGAAGCTTGCTTCTCCCTCTCTCACTCCCCCTGCTTGTGTTCCCTCTCTGGCTGTGTTTCTCTCTGTTAAATAAATAAAATCTTAAAAAAAAAGTGGAAGACAAGACAGTTTCAGGTAGTGAAAAGTGTCGTGCAGACAGTGAAACCCTGTAATGTGGGTTAAAGCCTCTGCCTTCATCTCAGGTCATGATCTCAGGGTCCTGGGTCCTGGGATTGAGGCAGACAGTGAAACCCTGTAATGTGGGTTAAAGTCTCTGCCTTCAGCCCAGGTCATGATCTCAGGGTCCTGGGATTGAGGCCCGCATCGGGCTCTCTGCTTGGCAGGGAGCCTGCTTCCTCCTCCCTCTCTGCCTGCCTCTCTGCCTACTTGTGATCTCTCTCTCTGTCAAATAAATAAATAAAATCTTAAAAAAAAAAAAAGAATGATGAATAAAAGCAGGGGGAACTTCTTTGGATTTCACGGTCAGGGAAGGCTGTTCTGAAGGAGGTGACTAGCAAGTCAGAGACTCGGGTGATTATCAAGAATCAGATATATGAAGAATCCAGGGAAAGAAAAAAAAATCTCCGAATGAGTAAGGCAGTAGTGAGTACAGAGGCCCTGAGGTGGGAGTGAGCTTGCTGGTTCAAGGACACAGACAAGATAGGCTGGGGGCTGGAGCTTGGTAAGCATTAGGGACTTTGGGGCAAGGTGAAGTTGGGGAGAGGCAGGGGTCAGATGCATAGAGCCTTAAGGGCCATAGGAAGAAGTTTATATTTTATTTGAAGTGCAGTGGAAAGCCACTGGACGTTGACATGATCTGTATTCCACTTTTTAGAGCATCACTTTTATCTTTATTGGACAAGAGAGTAGCAATATACTTGTTTACTATTGAGGTTAACACCATTTTTGAGGATAATTTCTTCAGTTGGTTCATGGGCTTGCCAGCTTTTTGAAAGAGGGTACTTTTTTTATGTGATTCAAAACTATTGATTGCTGTTGTTTTCCAGAGACGGTGTGAAGGTTTTCTTGTTCTGTGTCCACATCTCTTTATTGTTATTACAGTCATAGGCATTCTTTAACCAAGCCCAGTTTAATGCTGTTTCGATAAACTGAAGCTTGTTTCATCCCCTCCCCGCACTGTTTGCTCCCAGAATAGTAGCCAAGAGTCTTGTTTGCAAGTTTAAACAAAGAAGAGCGGTTCATAGAATTTAAAGTATTAGCACTCTGCTTCTCGGATATCTTTTGCCGCTAACAGCAATTAACTGTGGTGATTATCATTAGTCTGTTGCAGAGTAATATGCATCTTAATTTGAATATACTGTGACACATTCCCAATGCGAAGTGATGTTCAGTCTAATCTCTTCTGCCAGCCGCTGCTGCTGCTGCTCCGCGTTTTAATTAAGTTGAATATTTAAGCAACTAGGTGCTTTAATTAAATAGATTAAAACAGATATAATTATTTATGGTCATTTTCTGGGTGGAGTATGTAAAAAGACTTACTGATATAAATTTAAATGGAATACCAGTCAAACTTGGTTATGTTTATGTTTTGAAAAATAAAGGTGCGTGTGTACCGCCTATCTCAGACGGTGCGTGCAGCCTCATGTCACAGCCGCCAGTGCCGGGGCCGTGCCTCATGGTGGTGTTTATTGGAGGTACCTCCCGTAACTCCCTGGTTCTCGCGGTATCTGTCTTAAGTAGGGGGGGAGGCGGGCTTAGTAGGGAGTGGAGCAGGCTGGTTCCACGGCTTCCTTGTGCCTGGAGCAGAGCAGATAGGGAGTGGGCAGAGTGGTGTGGACTCAGCTCCGTGGTCATTATAAAGATCAGAGTAGACTTTGCCTCGGGAGATGGGAAACTCTTGGAGGGTTTTGAGCAGAGGAATGCTTGAGTTGGGTCAGAAAAAAATCTTGAAAGAAAAAAAAAATTCTTGGCATCAGTATTTTTATCCTTTATTTTCTGGGACCATTAGACTTTCATTTGAACATGATTTAAAGAGAAGAGTGTAAAAGTCAGTCATTTTACTTTATAGATTTTATTTATTTACTTGAGAGAGAGAGAGAGTGCGCGCGCAGGAGGGAGAGAGAATCTGAAGTAGACTCCATGCCAAAAGCAGAGCCTGATGCAGGGCTCGATCCCATGACTGTCAGATCATGACTTGAATGGAAACCAGGAGTTGGATGACTAACCAATTAAGCCAACCGTGAGTCCCTCTTTTACTTTAAAAACCAACTTGGAGGTATAATTTTTGCGGATTAAAATGTACTCATTTGAAGTGTATGTCTTAAGTTTGCTAAGTACCCGCCTACATCCATTGCTGTCAAGGCATAGAACACTTCCAGCACCGAAGAAGTTCTTTCTTGCTGCTCTGCCATTAGTCTTCCCCGCTGGCCCCCGCCCCAGGCAAGCACTGATTGGCTTTCTGTCCCTGTAGGTTGGTTGTTCCTGTATTTCACATGAGTGGAATCATTAGCACTTGCTCTTTTGTGTTTGTCTCCTTTTGAGCAGCATAGTGTTTTTAAGATCCAACCAGGTTGTTGTCAGTATCAGTAATTTATTTCTTTCACAGAGGACATTTTATGGGGGACCATCTGACTGTGCAGATAAGTCTGTTTATAATTGTATTTCTTTTTTTTTTAAAGATTTATTTATTTGACATGGAACACAAGTAGGGGGAGCAGGAGGTGGAGGGAGAGGGGGGGAGCAGGCTTCTAGTTGAGCAGGGAGCCTGACATGACCCAGGCCGAAGGCAGACACTCAACCAACTGAGCCACCCAGGTGCCCCTATAATTGTATTTCTAAAGATTTGATGAAACCTTCAATGGCTTTCTCTCCTTCATTTTTAGGAAGTCTTCCTCTTTTTTCCCATCCTAGATACACACACACACACACACACACAGTATAAAAAAATTGAAACCACTTTTGCCGTTTTAGCATATTATTAATACAGAATTACATTTCTGTAGGTAATTATAAATGCAAATTTATATTTCAGACTTTTTAAAAAGAGACTTCCAAGTAAGGTGATTGCTATGTGTTAGGACTTAAACCTCAATTAATGAATGTATAGTTTAGAGAATTAACATGTTTAATGATGGTGACACTTAAATCTCATTTGAATCATGCATTCTAGTAGATTTTAGCAATTTCTTTTTTTTTTTTTTTTTTTTTTTTAAAGATTTTATTTATTTGACAGAGAGAAACACAGCCAGAGGGGGAACACAAGCAGGGGGAGTGAGAGAGGGAGAAGCAGGCCTCCCGCTGAGCAGGGAGCCCGATGTGGGGCTCGATCCCGGGTCTCCGGGACCATGACCTGAGCCGAAGGCAGTCGCTCAACCAACTGAGCCACCCAGGCGCCCCGATTTTAGCAATTTCTATGAGGTCTGGGGCCTTGTCTTTCTGAATGAAAATACATTATTTCTGAAATTTGAAAAAGAATTAGGAACGTGGTTGACATTTCCTTACATAAATGGGAAGGAACTGTGGCAAGGTTTATATTCTTTGTTATTCTGATATTAATGCTTTGGATTGTTTAGCTCTCCCTCACCTTTGCTGTCTGGTGAATCACATTCCACCTTCAGTCCTGGCTTCATCACTCCAGCTTGTGACCTTGGCCAAGTCACTTGACCCCTTAGTATTTGCTTTCTTACCTGTTAGATAGACATAGTAGTGGTGGCCACACCATGCGGTTGTGGTCAAGAGTAAATGAATCCATAAAGGTAAAGGGTAGCGCCCGGCATATAGGAAGCACTGTGCAAGTTTCGTCGTCCTCATCATTGTCATCATCATCATTGTTTTCAGCTAGTCACCAAGTGTGGATTGTGCCCTATAACATACTCGTAAAGCACTGTTAGTGCTTCAGTTCAGGCCAAGGCGTCGCTTGTGTGGACTGTCACAGAAACCCCCTCATTGGCTGCTCTGGTGACCATCTCTCTCTGCATGGGATCATTCTCTACAGTTCTTGAGTTCTGTATTCATACAACATAAACCTGACCATAGGAAGTCAGAAAAGTATGCAATTAGGAGTTGTTTGGGACATCTCCCTGGATGAACTGGGGTTTGAACTTGACTTGGAAGGATGTAGCAGATACTGACTGGTCAGAAGAGTTCAGGGCAAGAGGGATCAGTGCTCTGGGAGCCTGATTTGTGAAAGACTACAAGGAGTAGGACGACCCCCAGAGAGCAGAGCCTGAAGGGACCAGGGAAGAACTTTAAGAGTAAAATTAGGATTTTTCTGTAATTTCTTCCAATGGAATTTTTTTTTTTTCCTTCTTAAAGCGGTAGATAGACCAGACAGACTCCATCTGACTTGAAAGGCTGTGGCTCCCTAGTTTGCTGCCTTGAAGGAAGGTGTTTTGAGATTTGGCCACTGTCTCAGCAGTAATAGATTCACTAGGAGGCAGTAGAACTCTCCTTCTAGACAAAGGGAAGGGTGATGTTAGGTTGAAAAGAGCTCTCAGGTACCTAATTTGATGTTGCCTTTCTTGAACCTTGAGAAAGTCTAAAACCAGTAGAGTAATGACTGGGTTTTATTTAGAAAGTTTTAAAAAATAGTTCTGAACCAGATACTTTTTAGAATGATTGATCAAGAAGGCAGGGGGATTTAGAGTAGTTGAATACTGAAGAGACTGGAAAGCAGAAAACCGTCCCATCATATCATGCCAGTCTCCTGGCAGAACCTGCCGAAGCATGAAGGCCTGGGCAGAGACACTGGAGTGGGTGTGGAGCGGAGCGGGACACCCTCTAGTGGCTTGCCTCCTGGCTCACTCTGACCTTGCCACAGTGGTCTCATTTGTTCCTGAACGCGCCACGCCCTTTCTCTCCTCAAGATGTTTCCCTGGAATGCTCAGTCCTTAACACATGGCCATTCCCATCTCTCAAGTCCAAGTGCCTGCGTGTGTGATCTTCTCTAAGATGCCCCCCCCCCCGCCCCTATCCCCACAGCTATCCTAAATAGGACAGTGCCCTGTCCTTATCTGTTTATCATACTCTTTATTTCATGGGTCCCAATGGGGCACCCGGTCAGAGGGCCAGAACCCGTCTTGTCTTCGCTTCTGCTTTCCTAAGGTGGCTCGGCGGTGGCTCATGGGGCACACATTGGACATGTGTATAGTAGGATGCTGGGTTATTTCAGATCGGAAGGATGATGGAAGCAGTGGGAATTGGAGAAAGGGGTAGGATACGACAGTACCGCAAGCTCCCCAGCAGCGTTTGACTGTTGACCTCTCTCCCTTCCCCGAACCTTTTCCCCAGCCTTTCTGACATCATGTTCTTGGTGACCCTTCTGCCTCTGTGACATTGCTCCTGGCCTTGTCTTTCACTCTTAGTGGTATCCCAGGGGCATTGTTCTCGCTTGTATCTCGTTTTCTGATCTCATCCGCTCTCCTGTTGAGCCTGCCCCTTGTACAGCCATCTCTGTGCACCCAGACTTGTCTGCCGGACACATGTGTGTTTGTTTCCAGCAACCACTGTTCCGAGCCAGGCAGCCTTTGTCAGGCTCTGGATGCGGTGATGAGTGACATAGAACCTGCCCGCGGGATCTGCAGCCTAAACTTGCCTCCGGCGGAGAGACCATTAAGCCAAGCAGTAAGTGTATACAAAGTTCAGAGTGCCCCAAGACGTGGCTCCTGTGCTAATGGAGCCTCAGGGGAAATCTTTGGTGGGACGGGCTTCCTTAGGGTAGCGTGGAGGCTTCAGGCATGCCTGCTGGTGCCCCATGGGTCTGGCCTTGTTGGGTTTCCGCCACTCCGTGCAGGTGCTTCAAGTAAAGGGGAGGAACCCTCTGCTGCTTTTTTTTCCCCTTGCAGGAGCTCTTAAGGTGCACAGACCAGAAGTTGTTGCCTTTAATTGCCTTTGAAGTTACTTACCCCAGTTTGTTCTGTTACATTTTGCTTGCTCTCCTTTAGTGATGCACAGTGAAACCCTTAACATGAAGCCAACCCCCCCCCGCCCCCCCTAGCCTTTGTGCCCTGCAGGAAGCAGCCTGTCCAGTATAGTTGAGAAGGAGGGGAGGCAGGACGTGCTTGTGTGGCCAGGCACTCTTTCCCTTTCCTCTGGGATCCCTACACTCCATCAAGTGTTCTCTCTTGGTCTCTGCTTCTCAGGCCTGAGGTGGGAGGTGCCCAAGGAGCAGAGGTGGTCTGTTTAGTGCAGCAGGCCTCCAGCTTTTTGGCTGGGAGGGTTAGGTCCATGGATATTTACTGTGTTAGAAATTGAAACACTTTTTTTTTTTTTTTTTTTTTTTTAACTTGGGGCTTGAACTCAAAGACCTCAAGATCAGAAGTGCCGTGCTCTACCTACTGAGCCAGCCAGGCGCCCCTTGAAACAAAAATGTTAATTGGAAGTATAGATTCACAGGAAGTTGCAAAAGTAGTACAGAGAGTCCTTGGACTCTTCTTCACTCAGCCTTACCCAGTGGTGTAACATTTTACTTTGTTACAGTATTGGAAACAGGAAATAGACTTAGTTCAGGAGTTAGACTTACAGGCTTTATTCCTACATAAGAAAATTAAAGAAAACATAAGCTCAGAAGCACTTGTCCCAGCCATCCTACATCCATTAGCTAGTGGAATTGATGACACCAGCTCTTGTCATGACCCCTGGAAAACCTCTCTATACACCAGAAGATGAAAAGGGCCGGTGACATCTCAGCATTATTGTAAAAGTGTCCCTGAGCTTGTGGACCCCTGATAGGTGGTCCTAGATGATCATGCGAGGCCCCACTGGCTTACTGGTTGGAATGTGGACTCTGGAATCTATCTGGATTTTGTCTTGGCTCCGCTGCTTTAAAACCATGTAGCTTGGGATAGTTACTTGACAGGACAGCTCGGTGGCCTAGTATGTGAGAATTCAGACCCTGAAGCCTGACTGGGTTTGAATCCCAGCTCTGCTCCCTACTAGCTGTGACTGTGGGCAGGTTTCAGTTTTGTCTGGAAAGTGAAAGTGCCCACTACCGGAGTGGTGGTGCAAAGATGAAATGAGGTGAAGTATGGAAGGATCTTGGCTCAGAGGAAGGAGTAAATTATCTTGCTCCCAAAGTTGCCCCCCACCGTCCAGCATGGGGAAGTCACCCTGGGCCAAAGGGAAGGAATTAGATCTTAGGAAAAGGAAAAGAGAGTTCGTCTAAAGAGCTCTGTGAGAAGGGAGCCTAGATCAGCTTTATAAACCATCACATCTTCACTGCCCAGCCCAGGGCCAGCCTGGAGCAGGCTCTCAGGAAGTATCTGAAGGTCGAATATTGGACTGAATGAATGAAGGAGAACTGCTCCTGGCCAGGAATTGGGCCAGGGACGGCGTATTGACTTTCTTTGAGTTTGAGTTAGGAAGTTGAAGACATTGATTTAATGAGATCAATTGATAATAACTGAGTAACTTACTAAATTAGCTTAAATTTAATGCATTAGATTTAACCTGTATTGCTTCAGATCAGTTAGTTCACTGATACATGTTTGGAGGCTGTACTTCGTTTACTAAGCAGTGAAATAACGAGCTCTTATGTTTCCTGTTACATAATAGGAAAGCAGAGAAGTCCTTGTAACATCCTCTGTGCTTACCACAGTGCGCAGTGTCAGAAACCCTTGAAACGGGGACGCTCCTTTATTCTGGGACAGCAAGGATGGGGTGCTGAGGTGCTGTTGGCCAGCCCAGAGGAAGGAGCAGCCAAGGTTCCTTCCTGGAGTTTGCAGTTTGGCCTCTGGTTGGCCACCTTCTATGCCTCATAGTCTGTGCAGTTCAGCAGGTGATTCATTTCTCCTAAGGTACTAGCCCTGCCTACCTCTCCCACCTTAGCTCTAGCTGCTTTTCCCTTACCTTCTCTGCTCCGGACACATTGGTCTTTTTGCCTGTCTGTTCCCTGAGCACACAGGGCTTGCTGGGTTACCTGTGCCCTTGCTCATTACCTTTCCGGGTGTGTGTGTGTGCCACAGTCTCACACGATGCCCCTCCCATTTCTCGAGATGCTTCTTAAAGCACTCCGTCTAAAATAGCACTCTGTCCATCTCTATCACTATGTCCCCTTCTTGTGCTTGATTTTTCTTCAGAGCATCAGTAGTAAGTACAGGGCATTGTATATCCTTGCTTGATTTTGTCTGTCTTTGTCACTAGAGTGACACATCGTTAAGGCAAATGAGATGCTTAAAACATTGCCTAGCTCACTGAAGGGACTCAGAAACTGAGTAGATGCTGCAGTTTCTTTTTAGGAAAAATAAATCTGGGATATATTCCCAGGATCAGATTGTGATCTTTAGTGTAAGAACCAAGATGACCTTGTTTAGAGTGTGATATTATATCCAGTACTGTAAGGATATTTATACATATGTATATGTCTATATGTGTAAGTGAAACCCAGTTTATAAGTGTGTGGGGGAGAGAAATTTTCTTTTAAATATTCTTTTGTTCCAGAGGTTTACTTGTAAATTGACTGCTTGGAATTGAGAGCATATATCACGTTTTCTAAAAAAGAATTATTAATCTAGAAATATATACCTACCTCAAGTTCAGGAAATTCAGTCACACATGGAAAAAATGCTTTCTGATTGATGACCCTGCTGGTTTATTTATTTCTAGCTCTCCTTTTTCTAAAAAAGGGTTAAGTCCATTTATAAGAATTATGTATTCATTCAAGTATTAAAGTGACAACAAACATGTGTCTACAGCTAAGCACTGGGAATGCAACATTGAGTAAGATAGACACCATCTGTCTTCATTGTAGTTTATCAGGGGAGGTACATTAAACATATAATTATACAAATAATTACTTAAAATTGTGGTAAGAGCTATGAAGGAAAAACAAGGAAAAGGAGAAGCCCACAGGCCCTGGAAAGGGGAGAGGAAGTTCTTAGAGCTGGCCAGGGTTGACTTGGTGCGGTTTGAGGTCCTTGAATTTCAGTTGAGTCTTGTGTGAAGGATATGAAAATAAACAGAAAAAAGCTTTCCTTTACTAGTTAAATGAGCCTAAATTATAAACGTGTGGGTTCACTGAAAGCAGGTAAATAAATGCACAGAAATTTGTCTTATTTTTTTCAGTGACAGCTCTGCTGAGGTCTTGTATATTCATAGGCGATTCAGAAATATAAACCTACATGGTCTCCATATTACACTCAAGTTACAGATTTCCTATGGGAATGACCATTCCCCATTCCTCCTGCCTTAGGACCCATCACTTGCTGACACTTCCATGGAAGTTTGGAGGTGTGAAGGGCACAGGTTCTCAGATTATTTTCTGGCAGAATGTTTTCTTTCCCCCAAGTTTATTGAGGTGTAATTGACACATTATAAAATATTTAAAGTGTATGCCATGGTATTTTGATACATGTATAACCATCTCGTTAATTAACACATTCATCATCTCATATTTATCTTTCTTTGCTGAGAACATTTAAGTTCTACTCTCTTAGAAAATTTCAGTTCTATAATTCAGTGCTATCAACTATAGTTAACCATGTTTTACATTAGATCCTTAGATCGTATCAAGGAGAATCTTAACTGGAAATGGCACAGTGGATATGAACTTGGGCTCAGGGTCAGACAGACAGAGGTTTCAAATCCTGCCTTGAGCAATTTAGACAACTTCCCTAAGCTTTGGTTTCTTCCATTGGGTGCGTTTTGCGGGGGCGGTGAGGGTGGTGTAAGAAGGCCCTTTCCCCTCCCCCCCAGTGGCAGTGCCTACTCCTTGAGCTGTTTGGAGTAAATGGCATCATGCATGGAAGACTGTTAGTACAGTGCCTTGCACTGAGGCCCTGAGGAGTTTCCCAGGAAATATTAGCTCGTTAGTATTACTGTCATAGTGCCTAGAAGGATCAGTTAGAGTAGCTGACACACTGTCTTTTCAGAGCTCTTGGGGAAGTTAAATGGTGTCAAATCCTTTTTAATCTTAGCCTAGGGTCCCATCTGAGGAAGGAGAAGAAAACTCCCTTATCTGCTTCTTAATTGGCACGTGCTGATAGGACTCGGCGCTTTGGCTCAGTACTTATTAATATTGCTTAATTTATCAGTGCTAAAAATAATTATTATGTAGCCTAGGATACCGGCTACCTAATAAAGTTTCCTCCATCAGAAAAAAAAGTAGTCATGTTGCCAAAATAACTGTTTATAGATTGAAAATTTAAAAATGGGGGTACTGTATTTAAAAGCGAAAAATCTGTGTGCTGAGTTTTGGCTAATTAAAATTTTAGTTAGTTAAAATACCATAAGATCCATTTTCTGGGGGTGGTTTTGATAGTCCCATGTTTTGGGAGGTATTTAACTTGGGCTTGGTGATATTGTCAGGACCAGTAGATCCAGCAGGATTGAAGCATTCGTGCTTCTGAAAGGTCTGCACTGTCGGCGTTGCCCTTTTGGAGAAATGAATCTCAGTCTTCAGATGTCTACCTGTGTGCATTCCAGCTTAAAGCAGACCAGAGAGCAGACCTTCCTAATGAGTTGCTCATTGCCATGGGATTTATTTCTCTTGAAGCAGCTTATTGGTACGTAAAAAAAAAAAAAAAGAAAGAAAATCAAAATGTTGGGAATATGGAAATTTGGATGACATTCTCATCTTTGCACAAAACATTCTTAAAAGCTATAAAAGCTTCACTGTGAGAGAATTAACCTCTTTAGGCTGGAGTTTACTTTTGCCTACTTTGATTTCTTTGAAAGTTCTTGAGAAAAAATACCTAGCCTATAGAATCCATCATTCTTAGTGGTGTTGTGCACCTCAGTTCTTTTGGGTATATGGGATAAGAGTGAAAAGACACTTTGTATTCCTTGGACTGAATGTTATTTTTACAGTAACAGTCATGTTTCACCAGTTGGCTAAGATTTCCCCTTTCTGTTCCCTTATATTCATACCTAGTAATCTTATTTCTTAAGATTAAAGTGAAAACTGGGTAATAATGTATAAAATTCTGTTTCTTAAGACTGATATTCTGGTGACTTTGCTAATTAGTGACTTGATAGAAGTGATCAATTACAGTTTCCTGGAAAGGTCACATTACTGTCGAGGGCCCTGAAAAAGTTGTAGTGTTCTGGTTAGAATATCGAAGGCCTGTTAAAGGGGGTGCTGTTGCCGGAGGGATGAAAGCATAGATGGGGTGAGGTCCAGTGGGCTGGCAGGTCCTTTATGGTGTGTGCCCAAAATACTCTTTTAAGTAGGGAGTGTTGACGTTTATTTTTTTAATTTATTTTATTTTTTTATTTTTTAAAGATTTTATTTATTTATTTGACAGAGAGAAACACAGCTAGAGAGGGAATAGAAGCAGGGGGAGTGAGAGAGGGAGAAGCAGGCTTCCCGCTGAGCAGGAAGCCCAATGCAAAGCTTGATCCCGGGTCTCCCGGGAGATCATGACCTGAGCTGAAGGCAGTTGCTTAACCAACTGAGCCACCCAGGCGCCCCTGATTTTTTTTCCCCCTGATTTTTATTTTTTTTAAATGTTCTAAAATGCTGATAATTGCCTTTGACGTAAAAGTAAGCCTAAGCTGTATTTTACTTCCAGATTCTGTGGGGGTTTAAAATAGTATGGTGCCAGATATTTACATATTTTGAAAATGACTGCAGGTGGCTGGAACAAAGTAGATTGGCACAGACGATCTTGAAGGTGGTAGTGGTTTCCTTTGGAGACTCAGGAACAGCCATCATAGTAGCTCCCCAGATGCCCCGCAGCTCATTCCCCTTGGTCTGTCTTGCCAAGTTCAGGTGTCAGTTACCATTTTTGCATATTTGCTTACTGGACCAGAAAAGAAAAAAAAAATGCTAACTGGGTTTGCTTCCCTCTGCTCTGATCCTTCTGTTTCTTGACTTGCAGAACACCGAGCCTGTTGCAGCTGCTGAGAGCCTGGCCGAGGTACCTGAACATGTGCTTCGAGGACTTCCGGAAGAAGTGAGGCTTTTCCCTTCTGCTGTTGACAAGACTCGGATTGGTGAGGACCAGGGTCACAGAAGGAGATTGGGAGGGGAAGGGAGAGACACCTGTATCCAGGCATCCTTTGGGAGTGTTTAAGGTAGGGAGCTCATCATCAAAGCAACAGGCTTATACTTAATGATTATGTGGAACTTCTGCATTTTCCAGTCAAGAAACCAGGGTGGACATAGTTGATAAAACTTAACCAGAAATATCCACACACTCACCCACAGTCCTTTGTGACATAGCCTGAGTATTCCCTCCCACTCTCTCCTCGGGGCTCTTCTTCCTGCTGAGTGTATTGGTCCCTCCTCTCTGATTTCACTGGGACTTGGGTGTGAGTATGCTGTTATATTTAATTTCATTATTTTGTATTGGTTTTCACATCTACCCCTTTCATTGATTGTGAGTGCCTTCATTTCTTACTTATCTCTGTCTCCAGTACTTGACACATTTTGGACCTTAGGAGGTATGTGAATGAATGACGACTGGAGTGTATCTGAATTGAATACGAACGCAGCAAACAAACTTCAAAAATACCATTCATAAATCGGCATTTCCAAGCCTTTATAAAAAGCCATTCATGTTCATTGGACACCATGAAATCTGCAGAAAAGCGGAAAGAGGAGTTTAAAATTATTTCTAGTTTCACTCCTTTCTCATCTTTTTTCCCTTTAGTTGTGACTGTGCTGTTCTCCGGGTATTTGTGATTATACCGTCTGGGTAATTTTACATGTAAAAAACAGAAACAAATATAAAACATTTCTTTCCTACTGATAAAACAATGTAGGTTCTTTACAGACCATTTGAGAACTACAGAAGAATATAAAGAAGAAAAATAAACATCTTCGTGGAAGACTTGATTTCATTTGCCTGTATTTGCTCTCCATTGATCTGACGTTCTTTGGCTAGCCTTTTAACTCTGTCATGAAACAGAATTGACGTTAATGCTTCAATCTTTAAAATAACCACAATAACATTATAAAAATATTGGTTTTATTTTCCAGGTGTCTGGGCCACTAAGCCAATTTTAAAAGGCAAAAAGTTTGGGCCATTTGTTGGTGATAAGAAAAAAAGATCTCAGGTTAAGAATAATGTGTACATGTGGGAGGTAAGAAAGAATTCTGGCTGTTTGTTTATCAGTTTATCAGCAACCTGTACATTTTTTAAGAAATCTATTCTCTCAGGATTTGACATTTTGAAATTAAAAGTCATCTTAATATGTTCTTTAAAATTAAGAATATGTATTTTTCACTATACTTGATCTTAGCCAAAAGGCTGAGAAGTAAAGAATATATATTTTTTGAAGATTTATTTATTTTGAGGGGAGGAGCACGGGGCGGGGGGAGGGAGAAGGGAAGCAGAGTGTCTGCTGAGCCCAGAGCTGAACTGGGGCTTGATCCCACAACCCCGAGGTCATGACCTGAGCTGGAACCAAGAGTTGGGTGCTCACCTGGCTGAGCCACCCAGGGGCGCCTCAAGAATATTTTTATTAAAGAGAAAATGTGTTTCTTTGAACACAGCTGCTGTTTACATTTGCCTTTTGAAGCTTCTTGGCTGTTCTCAATAATAAATGTCAGATCCACTTTTTAGTATTACCTTGTTCCGGGTGTTTTCCGTGACTGCGGAGACTTAGGTCTGTCACTTTGCAGGCTTCCAGATAGATACCATAAAAGTCACTCCGAGGTGGCCACAAATAAAACACTGTTAGGGTCTTCTCTGTGTTTTAGAAAATAATCTCTGTGTTGTTGGAGTATTCAGCACTGGATATATTTAGCACATGGCACTCCTCTGAAGGCTCTCGGTTTTGTTTATTAGTTCCTGTTCTCCCGAGGATGCTGGAGGACCGAGCAGAGCAGTGGAGTATGCCAGAGGTGGAGCTGTCGGGAGCAGAGGTGCAGTGCTTCCCCCCCCCCGCCCCCCCTGTGCTGGGGGTGGTGTTGGGGCAGAACTAGAACTCGTGTCTCCTGCCAGACACTGGGGCTTTTAAAAGTGTTCCACTGCATTGCCTGGCTTCAGATCCTACCTTCAGCTTTGTTGACTCTCTGGGTACTTAACCTCTGGGCCCCAAAACCCTCAATTTAAAAATGGGGCTAATAAAAAGTACCTCATTAAGGTAGCCAGGAAGATAAAGCCGGTTGTTACTCTTTCCTGGAGCGTTGTGTGCAAATTCGGCATTTATGTGGAATTTAGTTCAGATCAGGTGCTCTGGGGAAGCTCCGCATGTTCTGATAGGATCTCAGCTGGTGTGACTCCTTTTCAAAATAAGTCAAGTTTTTCGGTGATTAGAAAAGCGTTTCTATCAGATGGTCTTGAATTGACTCACGTCTGTTTCACATGTAAACATACACAGGCCTAAAAATAAAATCTGCCTGGGAAATGTCTGGATACTTCCATCAAGAAGTTCTGTGACATTTGTACGTCTGAGGTATGTTGCTATTGTTGTGTGACCGGCAGTATTTCTTAACTTGAGGATTCCTACAGTTTCTTCCAGTAATTTCGAGTTGTTTGTTGTCAGTCCCTTACAGTAAATCTGATGACAGTTACGGCAAGGGGCCTTAGGAAATGAGGATTTAGCTTGAGAATAATCACATTATGCTCTTTCACTATTTCTGAGGTAAAAGAATGCTGTATTTGTAGAAGAACTGCCCAGCCAAAAAAATGATATAAATTACTCAAGATAACGCCTGAGTGATTAAAAATGTCTTGAGCATAAAATTATGCCCCCCCCCAAAAATGACATTTTTAATTTTAGAAATTTCCCAAGGGAATTAACAAATATGTTCCACCAGGTTAGCACTAATCTTAGTGGGGATAATGTATGGAAACCAGGAAATGCATTGTCTAGTGCTGTGTGTATAATGGTATGCTCAAACAAATGTTATGAATATTAATATTACACTAAGTTTATTGTACCTATTTTACCCAACATAGCAAGTGGGAGATTTTGGGGCATAGTATGTACATTATTAGTAGTGTCTTTTGTAGATTAAGTTTCATTTATATTGAAATTCATATGCAGTGTGAGTTCATACTCAGCTTGGTGAATGTTGTAATTTGGAGGAGCCACGATCTGTTAGGGATTGATTTCTACTTATAAACATGTTAATATTGCGTTGTTAACTTAAGGTACTCTATTTGTATACCACTACAGTTAGTGAATCTTATGCCATTGCCAGTTCTTGTTAGATTTAAAGGTTTAGTTCTTGTCGGGGCTGGCTTTTCCTTCTTGCAATTAAAAGAAACAGCTGGATGTCATTCCAATAGTTCGGACTACAAGGTATGTATTCCATACAGGAACCTGTAAGCCTTCTGTGCTATTAAAATAAAAGTAGATAGTATCTGACATGTATGTAGAAGTATGCATTAGGCAAAGTATAGGAAGCATCAGTCAGAATGTATATATTTCTTCTAAAGAAAAAGAAACACCAAATAAAATTTAGTATATCCCCATTAATTCATTCCAACCTGGTACTTAGCCTCAGACTTGCATCAGAATGCCTCTTATTAACATAACAGAAACTGCTTATCATTAAAATCTCATCTTGGTATTTGTTCTTCAATTAAAGCCCCTTAAAACTGGCTTATCTTTTAGCAGC
>PITA01006613.1:57204-98717 GCA_004023965.1 Spilogale gracilis
GGGCCTCCATCCCAGGACCCTGAGATCATGACCTGAGCCGAAGGCAGAGGCTTTAACCCACTGAGCCATCCAGGAACCCCTAGACTTTATTTTTTTAGAGCAGTTTTAGGTTGAGGACAAAATTGAGCAGAAAGTACAGATTGTCCACACACCACCATCTCCCCCCACTGTCGCAGCAGAGTAGTCTATTCGTTAGACATTTGATGGACCTGCACTCATGTGCCATTATTAAGGTTCCTAGTTTTCATTACGGTTCATTTTTGGTGTACATTCCAATAAGTCTTCGTAAAGTTATAAATGTAATACATGCTCACTGTAATGTAAATAATACTGAAAACTATAAACAAGAAAGTAAAAATCATCTGTGAATATTTTGGTGAACATTCTTCTAAGTCTCTGGTTCTCTGTCTCTGTTTCTCTTCTGTCTCTCACGTTCACGGTGCGTATACAAACACCACATGTAGGCACTCCATGCCCTTGAGATCAAACAGCACATGCGGTTTTGTGACGTGCTTTTCTCTTTCAGTATATGCTGTGGACATGCCCATGTCAGATCGTTTCAACTACATCATTATTTCTTTTGGCCCCCCTAGAATTCCATTGCATTCCTTCCACTGTAACCAGTTGAACATTAAATAGTTTTAATCTCTTCATGATATTAACAGTTCTTCTGAGTATGAAAGTCACTGTTTTACACATGTGTGCTCACTTGGCTGGTTATCTTCTTAAGATAAATTCCTGGAAGTGTAATTCTTAAGTCCATAGTTATGTACATTTTCCTCTCTGGTGAATTTGCTAACAGACCTCCAGAAGGATTGCAGTAATTCACGTAACCACCAAAAGTACATTATTTTTTCCTAGCTTCTTAAAACCCAGTATTGTTAATCTTTTTTATAGCACTTCCCCCCACCCCTTTCTCATAAATGAAAACCGATCGATCGTTCACTGCTTCTATATGCATGGCATTCATGTAGGCAACAACTTTTGAGTCGGTGATGATGGGAAGATGTAGAATTGCGTTTCAACTAAAATTGATGTTATTTCTCTATAATGAGAAGACTTTAATTATTTAAAGAAGTGAAAACCTTTTTATGGGTCTGCACTGTTAGCATTTGATGTTAGTAGGCGTATCCCCTAGTCTCTGCTAGCTCAACGCTTCTAATTTCAGATTATTTCTAAGTTAAAAATGGAGGCAAGAAGAGAAGAGAGAGTAGAAAAGTCAGTCAGGGGCACCTGGGTGGCTCAGAGGGTAAAGCCTCTGCCTTCCGCTCAGGTCGTGATCTCAGGGTCCTGGAATCGAGTCCCACATGGGGCTCTCTGCTCAGTGGGGAGCCTGCTTCCCCCTCTCTCTCTGCCTGCCTCTCTGCCTACTTGTGATCTCTCTGTCAAATAAATAAATAAAATCTTAAAAAAAATGTTTAAGAAAAGTCAGTCAGGTAATCCTGTAGAACGCCCCCCCCCCCCCGAAAGTACCATTCAGCTCTTCTTTCCAGCTTCTAACCCACACCAGGGTTGTGCCAGAGAAAAAGACCCAGGCCATTTGGAAATGCAGCCTGCCACCTGTTCTTCATAGCCCTGCAGCTATGAGCGGTTTTTACATTTTTTTTGAACAAAGAGTCAAACCTTCTGTGACACAGGAAAATAATATGAAATTGAGATGTCAGATCATGAATCAAGTTGCGTTGGAACATAGCTGCGCTCATTCATTTGCATGTTATCGATGGCTGCTTTGGCCCTGTGGTGACAGAACTGACTAGTTCTGACAGGCACCGTGTAGGCTGCAGAGCGAAAAATCTTTACTGCTGGTTCTTTACAGAAAACGTTTGCTGAGCCCTGGTCTCAGTATGTAGAAAGGAGAAGCAGTGGGAGTGAGCATGGCAATGTCTGGTGTTTTAGGCTTACTGTGAAGCTATGTGGTTAATAGCAGGGGGAAGATTGTGAACTTGTACTTAAAAGTGGAGTAGCTATAGAGTTAGTCATAGAAGCTTCTAGGCCAATCATATTCTTTTTTTTTTTTTTTTAAGACTTTATTTATTTATTTGAGAGACAGCGAGAGCATGAGCAGAGGGGTGGGGCAGACAGAGGGAGAAGCAGACTCCCATGGAGCAGGAAGCCTGATGGGGGACTCAATCCCAGGACCCTGAGATCATGACCCCAGCCGAAGGCAGACGCTTAACTGACCGAGCCACCCAGGTGCCCCAATCATATTCTGTTCTGAGGAACTTTCAGGACAGATGAGGGCGTCAGAATACACAGAATGAAGTGACCTTCCCAAACAAGTTAACTTGCGGTCTGGTAAAAAACAGAACAAAACAAAAACCTCTTTGGGAGTATATATATCCCCTTATTTAACCTCTGTTTCTGAAACTTTTACCATGTGCTTTTACCACTCTCCTGCATTCTGGAGCACTGAGTTGGCCTGTGACATAGGTGCTGCTGTATAGATTACTGGTGATATACCCCCTGGAGATTTTTGTTTGTGGAATAAAAGAATACTGGCAATGCCCTAAGGTTTTGCATAGGTGAGTGTGAGGTGGCTGGCTTGATGTTTTCAAGCTGTCTGTCCTGGAGTCTGTCCTGGACCTGCTAGCAGAGCCCAGGGGCTCTTATTCTCTTCTATGTTGTGGGCTCTTTTGAAAATCTCCCCAGAAAATCTACAAATGTACAATTATACATATGGCCTATGGTATGTAAGGTTATATGGAATCCTTAAACATCTGTAGTCCAGTGTTAAAATTTCTGATTTAGAATAGACTAAGTTATTTTGTTGATCCATTGAATGTCGTTTGGGGTACCTTCCCCAAACTTATGAACATTTATTGAGCATCTGTTTTAGGAGATTTTCCAGATACATCTGTGTAGTTGTAGGTATGAAACTTAAAGTAATTCCAAAAGAGAGGGTCAGGGGTCAGTCAGTACTGCGCTTTGGTGACCATGCTGTGGGACTGGACTTAGCAGGCGTGAGAAGTCCACCTGTTTAGTTTTTAAATTTGTAATTTAGGATTGCTTACAAGTTTGCTTATTGTAGTAAAATGTGCCCCCACCTATTGGGTTCCCTTTTATTTCTCTTATTCTAGGATATTCAGAATATTTTGGATACAGTGGTGTATTTAAGTAGTTTTAAAAAGAAGCCTTTGGTTTTCTAAAGCAATCTGAGGAGTGAAGTAGCTGGTACTAAAGATCCATTTTTGTTTGTAGCCTCCAGAAAGTTCTTTCTGTGGGGTGGCAGTTTTGTGGTCCTTAACGAGCCCTCCAAGTATCTAATTCTGTAGCTCAAGAATGACGGGAATGTGAACATACCAAGAAGAAGGGGTGGTATTTTCCAGGTAGCAGTGTTAATAACTTATGAAGATGTAACTTTCATTAAATATTTTCACTGAAATGCTCACACAACAAGCGAGGCTGTCCTTTTCTTCTTTATCCTCACTTTTTGATAAGGATAGCGAGCTCCTCACGTGTTTGTTTGGCCCCAAAAGAGGTGATGTTTATGAAATTACTTGATACAGATGAGTTTGGCTTAGTAAATATCAGTTGAACATAAAAGAAAAACACTTGAATGATCTTATAGAGGACTAAAAAGCATAATACATATTTGTAGTTGAGTACTTTTAAAAAGTTTCCTGGTCTTCATTTTTGCTTAGAATTCCATTCTCTTCTAATGTTAGAGAGCATGGGCTGTATTTTGAACCAAAAACCTAGAATAACTCCTGAAATTGACGTGTGCAAGCTGAGTTATTGTTTACTTATGGAGACCCGCTGGAGGTAAAAGTTCTGCAGGTTGGGCTTGTAGAGATGTGAGCCTCTTTTCTTCCCTTTACTCCTTTGTCCCTCTCCACAAATGGTAATAGGTATTGTCTGTCTTCCTGGAACAGGCAGGGAAAGTGGGAAATGGTGTATAGATCAAAATATTGGAAATTTCAACAAGCTAGATTCCCAGAGAAATAAAGATGGAAAGGAGCCTCAGGAGCGTGAACCTCCTGGAGAGGTTCTGTTCCACCATTAATAATGTGTTAGAGCTCTTTGAAGGGCAAGCCCAGAGAACCGCCAACAGAATGGCTTTATCACTGTAGACTCTTAATTTTGGGGGGGCTGTTTGGATCCATAAAAGACATATCTCTGCCTGAGAGTTGGTTCAGTATGAGGAGGCATCTTCAGTGCCCTGTCTTAATTCCTGGGAGTGATTTCTTTCAGAGTAAGTTAGTTACTATGAGTTGCGAGTGGGTAAGGACCTCATAGGCAAGCAGTTGAGGATTTGAACGATGTACACTTGCATTAACTGAAGGAGAATTTTCTCCAATTTACGATTTTGAATTAACATATGTGGAAAAACAAATAAATGATAAGGAAGGACTGAAGTGAAAACTCACCCCCATCCCATGAGGTAAGAATGTTTAACAGTTTCGTTTGTTCTTTGCAAAACATGTCAGGAGGCTTTAATTTTGATGGCTTTTTAAATTGGAGTGTGTACTAAATTTTGACTTTATGACTATTTCAAAATGATTGGCTTACATGGAATGGAAGTTGAGTGGTATGAAGAATATGTTTTGTTTGACAAAGAGTTAATACCCAGTTTGTGCTCCGTGGTAAGGGCAGAAAGGAAGGAGGTCTGGCCGGGATAACTGAGGGAAGGTGAAGGATGGGAGGAAGGGTTTGGGAAGAGGAAAATTGAAATGAAGGCATAAACGAGGGGACCAGGTTTGAATCTTGGCCCAGATTTTTAGTGACTTTGCTCTTCTAGTAAAATTGCCAACCTTCCCTAGTGTCCTGTTTTAAAAAAGGGGCTTAGTAATGTTTCATAGATTTCTTGTAAAGGTTAAATAAATAAAATAACACATTAAGCATCTAGCCCTGTGCTTGAGGTGGCGGTGTTCCTCCTCCTTGAGTTCTTTTTCTCCAAGTAGGGAATTTCCATTTGAAAGTTAGCATGTAAAAATTGTTTGTATGTGTGTAATCAGGTACTCCTGCTTTGTTAAAAGGGACTATTTTATATTTTTGATTATGTGAAGGTATTTTTTGGTCGTCATAAGGATTTGGAAATAGATTTATTGCATATCATTTGTTGAGACTGAGCTAGAATGGGAGTTTTACCTGCCTTTGCATTATCTTTGTGAAATGAAGGGATCTTGTGAAAGGAAGGGCTTCTGGTTGGTTCTCCACTACCCTAACCTAATGGTGCTGCAGCACTTTTGCAGTTGGTCTATTATGGGTAGTTAACATTAAACAGAGTGCCGTCACATCTTAACATTTGGGTTTTGGTGTCAGGCACTCAAGTGAATTCTGATTGGGAACCAAGGTTTGATCACCTGAAGTAGAAATTGTATAATAACACGTTTTCATCCCTGTTCCTAATTATAAGATTAGAGTCTCAATAAAAATGAAAGAGCTACATACTTTAAAAAAAGAAAACAAACAAAAAAAAGCCCTGTTTATATGATGATGATGGCGATGGCATGAGGAGTGTCAGCAGGCCTCGGGCTCCTTTGGTCATGCTTGGGCTTTCGTGCTGGAGACGACTGGCTCTCCCCACCCACATGCATTTTTACTTAGAGATTATACTAAGTCAGCGGAGGCAAGGCAGCAAATTCAGGTAAGCAGAAGAAAGAAAGAAAAATGATGGGTAGTCTCACTTTTCAGAGAAAACCATTACTAACATTTTCATGTATTTAGTGTCAGGTTATTTTTCTCTTCTTGTAGTCCTGTGTTTAATTTTTTTAAAAAAGATTTCATTTATTTATTTGACAGAGAGAAACACAGCCAGAGAGGGAACACAAGCAAGGGGAGTGAGAGAGGGAGAAGCAGGTTTGCTGCCAAGCAGGGAGCCCGATGCGGGGCTGGATTCTGGGACTCTGGGATCATGACCCCAGCCGAAGGCAGACGCTTAACGACTGAGCCACCCAGGTGCCCCATAATTTTTTTTTTTTTTTTTAAGATTTTTTTGTTTGAGAGAGAGAGCACAAGCAAGGGGAAAGGAAGAAGCAGATTCCCTGCAGAGCAGGAGCCTGACCTGGGGCTTGATCCCAGGACCCAGAGATCATGACCTGAGCTGAAGGCAGGTGCTTAACCATCTGATCCATCCAGGTGCCCCTGTATTGTTATGCTTAAAACAGAAATGGTGGGGCACCTGAGTGGCTCAGTTGGTTAAGCATCTGCCTTCGGCTTGGGTCCTGATCTTGGGGTCCTGGGATTGAACCCCACTCTGGCTCCCTGCTCTCCCTCTGCCCCTCCTCTTGTGTGTGTTCTGTCTCTCTTAAGTAAATGACATCTTTAAAAAAACCTAAAAGGACAAGAATGGTATCATCTTAAGCCATACTTTACATAAGTGGCTTTATTCAGTTATCAATAGTATTCTGTCTTTTACACCAATTAAAAATATTCCTCCAGTTTTTCGTTGCCTTTGTTTTCTTCCAATTAATAGAAATAATGTGTGTTCATTGGAAAAATTCTTATGGGATACGACAGAATAAAGGATTCCACATAAACCAACTAATTGTTTGCACAAAAGTACTTTTTAATGTCTTAGTATTCTGCTGTGTGTATGGATTATCATCCTGAGCTAATCCATTGTGTTTTCCACTTAGCAATTAATGGGAAACAATCTGTAATACTGTAATAAAAGATACCGTTAGGAATGTTCTTGTACATACATCTTGGTGTAACTGCCAATTATGTCATGAGAATAAATTCCTATAAGTGTATATGCTGGCTAAAGTATGTGTACATTTTAAAGCTTTTTTTGTTATGGACTGTAAATTCCATCGAAAAAGTGATACCAGTTTATTCTCTGATCAGCATTGTTTGGGGGGATGTTTACTTTCTAATCTTTTATTTTGTTCTCTTAAAACATTTTTTTGGGGGGTGCCTGGATGTGTCAGTCGTTAAGCGTCTGCCTTCAGCTCAGGTCATGATCCCAGAGTCCTGGGCCACATCGGGCTCCCTGCTCGGCGGGGAGCCTGCTTTTCTCTCTCTCACTCCTCTTGTTTGTGTTGCCTCTCTAGCTGTGTTTCTCTCTGTCAAATAAATAAAATCTTAATTTTTAAAAAGATATTATTTATTTATTGACAGAGAGAGAGAGAGATCACAAGTAGGCAATCAGAGAAGAGGAAGCAGGCTCCCTGCTGAGCAGAGAGCCCGACGCGGGCCTCGATCCCATGACCCTGAGATCATGACCTGAGCCAAAGGTAAAGGCTTTAACCCACCGAGCCACCCAGGTGCCCTTAATTTATTTTTTTAACAGTTGGATAGGTAAAAATTATTTAATTTGAAGTTATTTTTTGATTATTAAATTTCTAGTTTAGTTTAATGAATTATTTTAATTAATATAAACTAATTAGAGGTAATTATAATTTTTTTCATGAGGTTTTGGCCATGTCTGTACCTTTGTGAATTATTTCTGCACATTTAAAAAATTGAGGTATTCATCTTTTTCTGTGAAATAAATGTTTTAGTTTAAGTATGACTTAACAGATGTTTTTACCCATTTTGAAACAAAATGAACCACACATAAGTAAGGAATTCACACAAATGGACCAGTAGAGGTCTATGTTGATCTGGGAGCCAGGAAATTTGGGCACAGCTGGTATTGTTATCCTCAGGTCGGTGGGCAGACTTGGTGTCTCTCCCGGCTGCCTTCTTTGACTATGTGGGGTTTTTCAGCACCATCTCTGTTCATCCTGTTCATTTCTGGATCTGTGTCGGTATGTCATTGGGGGGTGGGTAGGACTCTGCCATCCATTGTGATAAATCGAAACAACACTTTTGATCCGTAAGTTAGTAAAAAGTAACTAAGACGGACTGCTTAAAGTGAACAGCTACTTCCTTTCCCTTCTCCTGTCATACTGGCAAACATGACAGATGTCTCTTAAACATTTTAAAGTAAAGCTCCTTCTACTCTTTTGGTGTGTGAAGTTTCACTTTCAATCTTCCATTGTGATGCTGTCTCTCTCTTCTTAACATACCATTTGGGGACTTCCCTTTCTCTGCAGGGAGGGGAGTGTGTGTGCATGCATGTGTGTGTGTGAGCCGTTGGAAAAGGGGCCTAATGCGACACGGTAACTTTTCTTTAGAGTAGTGCATGTAGATGTTCAGTAGAGAGCCAATCTCTGAAATAACTCAGGGACACTTAAAGGACAGTGAAAATACTCTCGTTGGCATGGTGCCTGTCACCTAGCCGGTGCTCCTTAACTGATGGCAGCGACACACTGGAATGCAACGACATCCTTTTATCCTTTCCACACTTATTCATGGAGAGCCTGCTCAGTGCCAGGCTCTGGTCAAATCTGGGGAGTGCTCCAGTTAGTGAAAAGGCTGACGTGTCTTTTCTTCATGGAGTTAACGCTCTGGTGTGAAGACACAGTCACTAAATAAAAGAAGTAAGGAGATGATCTCATGCTTTAAAAAAGCATAAACGCTATGAAGAAAAATAAACCAGGGATATGGCTGGCAGTTGTTGGAAAGAGAAGGATTTGTGGTTTTAACTAAAATGGTCAAGGAAGGTGCTGTTAAGTATGGTCAAAGTTAGGCAGATTTGATTTAATTAAGTGGGTGATTTTAGGAAAGTCCAGTTGAACTTTTGATCCTCAATTTCCACATGTTTTTTTTAAAAAAAGATAGTAATGAACCTCCTCCGTAGGGTTAAATGAGATGATAACTGATGCTGAGCATACAGCATTGTGCCTGACACCTGACTCCCAACAGGAAAGAAGAATGGTTAGTACCCAGTAAGGCGGGCGCTGCCTCCTGACACACACCAGCTGGGATACACAGGCATGCTCCAAAGGGCTGGGAGCAAAGAGTGAGAGCTTTGTTCCACGGGGAAAGCTGCAGTAAAGAAGAGTCTGTAATGTGGGTAGGAGAGAGAAGAAGAAACCAGTGGGGGAGTCTTGGCCGAGTATGTGGAGGGAAGAAATGGGAGCATTGAGATTTTCTTCCTTTCTTCCTAAAGTAAGAACTTCGTTCTTTTGCTTTATCTTTGACAGGTCTATCAGCAGTTGATCCTGTGGTTCTATTTAGTGCCTAATCAAGTGTTCTACAGTCTAGTTTGGGGGGAATAAAAGTATATATATACACACACGGTATATATATGTATATAAAATATATATGAAAGTATGTGTGTATATATACTTATATATGTGTATATATATGTGTGTTGTGTGTGTATACAAAGATAAAAATAGTTACTGAATTGATTTTCTTTAAAATGAAGGAAGGAGAAGTGCTGGAAGCATGGCAGCGGTGGGTGGGGCCGTTGACTGAAAGTGAGTGAGTAGGTTTGATCTGAGTCCTTGAAGGGGGGTAAGATTTCCGGTCTTGTCTTTGAAAGGACAGTGATACTTCCCAGAGTCTGTTCCATAGCACCTCAGTCCTAACGGATAGTTAGGTGGAGAAGGTTTGGGGGGTCAGCTGGGGTCACAAAAGCATTGTGTGCTGTCACTCATGTTGGAGGTTTCACATTGCATGTTCACTTACTGAAGCAAAGGGACGCGGTGAACCGTGCAGTCCGGCAGGGCAGGGCCCCCGCATTCAGCCTGCAGAACAACCCAGGACACTCAGGGGACTTGGGCGGTGCAGTGCTGGAATGGAAGTTCACTCTTCCTTACGCGTTACGTTTAGAGAATAGAGTTGTCCCTTGTCTTTGTGTGCACAGTATTTTGCAGAGCATTTAGAGATCATTACGCTGTAGTTGTTGAATTTTAAGAGAAAAAAAATAAATGACTCCAGCCCAGAGAGAGAAATGACTTCGTGAGGATTACCGGTTTTGGATCTCCGTTTTCATCTTTTAGTTTTCTGTTCTCTGTTGCTTACTTTGTTTCTGTGAAATGTTTTGTAGAATACTGCGTATGATGAAGAATTGTTTTGAAAGTCGAAAATGGTGGCGCCTGGGTGGCTCAGTTGGTTAAGCGACTGCCTTCTGCTCAGGTCATGATCCCGGAGATCTGAGATCGAGTCCCACATCGGGCTCCCTGCTCGGTGGGAAGCCTGCTTATCCCTCTCTCACTCCCCCTGCTTGTGTTCCTTCTCTGGCTGTTTCTCTCTGTCAAATAAATAAAATCTAAAAAAATAAAATAAAATAAAATAAAATAAAAATTTTTTTTTTGAAAGTCGAAAATGGATGGGGTGCCTGCGTGACTCAGTTGGTTAAGCGACTGCCTTAGGCTCAGGTCATGATCCCAGAGTTCTGGGATTGAGCCCCGAATGGGCCTCCCTGCTCAGTGGGGGGTCTGCTTCTCCCTCTCTCACTCCTCCTGCTTGTGTTGCCTCTCTAGCTGTGTTCCTCTCTGTCAAATAAATGAAATCTTTTTTTTTTTTTTAAAAAAAAGAAAGTTGAAAATGAAAACATTTAAAAGACCCCCCCCCCCCCATTTTAACAACGGTGTTTCCTCCCTTCCTCCCCCAAGGTATATTACCCGAATTTGGGATGGATGTGCATTGACGCCACCGACCCAGAGAAGGGGAACTGGCTGCGATATGTGAATTGGGCTTGCTCAGGAGAAGAGCAGAATTTATTTCCGCTGGAAATCAACAGGGCCATTTATTATAAAACATTGAAGGTAAGAGTGTTGGAGCTGCTCTGCGGTGAGTTACTCTGCATGCATCTTTGTGACTGACAGTAATGATTCTGCTGACCTTGAAAGGATCATATCTGAAAGTGGTTCATCAACACATCCCAAGGTCTTTGTTTTAAATATACAGTTGCTCCCGCTTCATGTGCACCAAAGCGTGCAGATTGGGTTAAGTAATTATATGCTGCCTCTTTATAGATATCGATGAGTTGAGCGTGTGGCAGCCACTCCCCTCCTCCTAAGATACAGATGCACCAGCAACTGTCCGACCGGCAGCTTTATCCAAGCATAGGAGACCAGCGCTAGCGGTGGTGCTTCTCTGTTAAGTGAAAACACATTCTTGGTCTTCAGTGTCATGTAGCTGTGGATTAGCTTTTCATTTCCCTACATTTTATTCAGAATGGAAATTCAACAGAACGGATTTTCTCTTTCTGCCAGTTTTTGGTTTTGAAATATTAATCACTGAGATGAAAAGAAGAGGAAAGCCATTTTCTAGAGTTTGTGGTGTGGTTGGAGGTCACTGGGTACATGCAGGACAGTTAGCGTGAGGCAGTGTTAAGTGCTGCTGCAAATTTCTGCAATAAGCAAGTCCCTGGCTCTGTCCCTGTCCTCATGGCCTCTGGGAAGGTGAATCGGCACTGATCCTGCATGGGAGTGTTTTCTTTTTCTTTTCTTTCCTTTTTTTTTTAATTTTTATTTTTAAGATTTTATTTATTTGACAGAGAGAAACACAGCCAGAGAGGGAACACAAGCAGGGGGAGTGAGAGAGGGAGAAGCAGGCTTCCCACCAAGCAGGGAGCCCGATGTGGAACTCGATCCTGGGTCTCCAGGATCATGACCTGAGCCGAAGGCAGTTGCTCAATTAACTGAGCCACCCAGGCGCCCGGGAGTGTTATCTAAAGAACAGATATGTTTACTAAAATTGCTGCAGTTCCAACTTTGTTTATTCACTTCCATTTAAAAATATCCTAGATTGGGGGACAGTCCTTGAAAACACAGGATAAACAGGCCTTGAAGACAGTGGCCAGCTTTGCCGCAGGTGAATTTTACCTGTGTGGTAGCGCTGGGACTTCTGGAAGTTGTTAACACAGAGCAATTAAATTTTCCTTTGCTGTATTTTCCCTGTTGTCGTTAGACAGTTGGACTGCCCTTTACTTCATATACACCCAAGTCCTTGCTTCCATTCCTACGGGAAATCTTTTCCTGTGGTATCTTCTGTAAAACATCTGCCCCCTTCCTTCTCATTTTCTCTCTGCTGGATCGTGATAGCATGATCTCCTAGTAGGTGTTACTGGGCAGTGCTGTTACACTGCAGTTCGAAACTGGATTCAGAACTTGCTTCAAGAATTCATTCATTGTTTCTCAGACTGATTTAAAGGGAGAGTTACCTCTGCTTAAATTGGTGAGGCAGAATCCTGGTGGAGATGAAATAGCAGTGAGGGGATGAATGGGAGGAGATCAAGGAAGTGGAAATGAAGTTCGAAGGGAGAGCAAGCCCAGGGTGATAACCAGACACCTTGCGGTTCCTTCATTAGACTTCCGGTTACAACATGTTCATCTCTGGTAGCAAATCTGAGAAACACTGTGAATGGAGAGAGAATAGAGTTTGGGAGAGTGAGATTTGAAGCCAGACTGCTGGATTAAATCTGGGCCGGCTTTGTGACCCAGGGCAAGTCACTGGGACTTTATCAGCTGTGCAGCCATAGGAAAATCACCTTTCTGTGCCTTTGTTCCCTTATTTGTAACATATAATTATAGTATTGACCTCATAGGGTTATTGTGATGATGATTGCTTAGGTTAGTAGAGGTAGAGCTCTAAGGCATAGTAAGGCTAAATGCTAGCTGTTATTTTTGGTGAGGTGGTACAGTCCTGTGGTTAGGAGTGGGGACTTTGGAGCAGATTGCCTTGTGAGCGAATTCTGGTTTCCAAGTATGTGACTAGCCAGGACCTAACATCTCTTAGTTTTCTCATCTGTAAAAATGGAGGTGGTAGTACAATTCATACAGTTGTTGTGAAGGTTAAACAAGCTACTAGTTTGAAGGTTCTCTGACAGTTTCTGGCCTAACCTGAGTACTCCCAGGTGTTAACCAGTTTCCCACTGCAGTTCTTTTTACCTGTCTTTGTCTGAAGTAACATAGTTCTGTCTTTGCAGACGTCCCCCAGTCCTGACCTTTGATGTTTGCTCACGTAGGCACAAGACCTTCCAGATTCCTTGCTAGAGATTATCTCACTGTAATCTTCTAGATTAAGCTTTCTGTGGGTTAGGTTTTGTAAATAAATTACACATGATGTTCCTCTGGGCTCTGTATAGCCTTTTCAACTATCACCCAGATAATTAAGAGATCTCAACACTGGCCTTGTTTGTAGTAGGATTAAAAACTATTTTAAATTCCCAAAAGTTAGATGTTAGCTTGCCATTCATTCACCTCTTCATTAGTTTGATAAGTATTTATTGAGAGTCAGCTATGTACCAGGTACTTCTTCTGTGGTAGTGAGCAGAGCACACCAGGTCTCTGGTCTCTCGGAACTTAAGTTTATGGATAATAAACTATGAGTAATAATTTTACAAAATTCTGTAATTTTATATCTATCCTCTGGTGGGTCAGGGAAGACAAGACATATAACCCCCTTCTTTCATCCCCTGCTAGCATTGGAAGGAGCCAGTCACACAAAGAGCTCTGCAGGAAGAGCTGTCTAGGAAGAGGGGCCCGACAGAAGCAAAGGCCTTGAAGAGGGAATAAGCTAGTTTTGTTTTTGTTTTTGTTTTTGTTTTTTAAAGGAATAGAGTAAAGACCAGTGTGTCTGGAGCAAGGGGAGGAATGGTAGGCGAGGCTGGTGAGGTGGTTAGGGGGTAGATCAGGTGGGGTCTCGTGGCCCATAGGGAGAAAGATGAATTTTAGTCTTCAGTTCACCTGTTTGAGAGCTGAGGCTGTCTGACCCGTGACTTGGAAGAGATCATGCTGGCGAGTAGACTGCAGGCGGCTGAGCGTTGACGTGCTTTGTGTATTGGCGTAATTCTGGAGTATTTCTTATTTTGACCTAGTGTCAGGAATATTTCTTGGAACCCTTGCCTCTTCTAATTGGTCTGGTAAAATGTCAAGTTTATACTTACTGATATTTAGATAGGCGAGTATGCCTGGTTCTGTAAGCCTGTCAGAACTCAGAGGAAAAGTTGAAAGATCCTAAAGTTGTCTTGTTGTCTTGTTGAACATCACGATACAGTGCATAGAAAAGAGGTTGGTTTCAGCTTAACTTTTTAAGGTGTGTGTTTATATTTCATACATTTAAGGACATAATTTTTCTTTTCTGAAATTTGGCTTACAAAATCTCAAATGTGCTAAGCAGTGCAGAAAAAAAGCCAATGTAGTACCGAAGCAAATGAGCACTGATTAAAAATATATATATTATTTTCCTCTTCCTAAAGATCGGTTAGTTGTGTCGCTGTTTTACTATGAAGTGGGGAAGTGAATAGCTCAATAATATAGTAATCATCTCAGCTGCTAACAGTTTTGAAGGTGTTTAATAGCTAACAAAGCAGGTTGCTCTTAACCTAGCTGATCACCAGTGTATTTAGAAATGTTGTATTATTGGGCACCTGGGTGGCTCGGTTGGTTAGGTGTCTGCTTCGGCTGGGGTGGCGATCCCAGGGTTCTGGGATCAAGCCCTGCATGTGGCTGCCTGCTCAGCCGGGGGGTTTCCTTCTCCTTCTCCCTCTGCCCCTTCCCCCCACTTGTTCTTGTGCGTTTGCTATCTCAAATAAATAAATAAAATCTTAAAAAGGAAGAAATGTTATATTAGGTTTGAGTTAAGAATAGATTCTATTGTATTGTGTTTTGCAACAACAAAGGAGTACCCTCTAAATAAAGAGTTCTGATACTTATCTTCACGCAGTTGCTAGAACAGTCGGTGCTCTGCAGAAGATCGCAGTGGAGAGAACAAGGGAACTTTAAGCTCTGAGTCTGGGAGATAGTTGAATATGTCCAGTGGGTGTTTTGTAACCAGTGTTCTGGTGATGCTGTTTGGGTTAGGGACATTTCGGGAATACATTTTTCCTCCCTCCTTATTGTGTTTCTTTTTTACTTAGGTTTTATTGAAGACTTCACTTATTTCTGTGAATCCTAATCAAATGTTATAGGATGCCACCATTCCATAAATATGTGACTTATAATAAAAAAGAGAAGCAGAATGTACATTTGGAACTAGAAATGTTTACTTAAATAAAAAGCCCGTTACTTCAGCAGAAACAGATTTAGCTTATCAGAGTGCCAGAAGATATCTGTAATAGCTATTTCAACTCACTAAAGGTTATACATTAGTTTTTTGGTTTAGGAGTAACTGATTCAAGAAGGGAAATAAGAGTGTACTGGTTTAAAGATAAGAAAATGCAGCTTTTAGTCATCCTTGGAGGGAGCAAAGGAAACAATAGCTTGTACTTTTAAAGAATTTAGGGGCGCCTGGGTGGCTCAGTTGGTTAGGCAACTGCCTTCGGCTCGGGTCATGATCCCGGAGACCCAGGATCGAGTCCCACATCCGGCTCCCTGCTCGGCAGGAAGCCTGCTTCTCCCTCTCTCACTCCCCCTGCTTAGGTTCCCTCTCTGGCTGTGTTTCTCTCTGTCAAATAAATAAAATCTTTAAAAAAAAAAAAAAAGAATTTAGAGTATTTTAAAATTCAGACTATGTAAGCTGAGTTCTGCAGAGAACGAAACAAAAGTCTACTTTCAAGGGATTTATTTAGACAAGAAGTTAGGTTAAAATGAGGAATTATGCTGTTTCTAAACTAGCATCTGAGATGGAATTCATCTATACCTAAAACCAAGGGATTCCTCTTCCATAATCCTAGTGTTGTGATCAAAGTAAAGGAGCTGACCCTGACAAAGTATTTCATTAGCTAATCTGTACACCTTGTTCACATTTTGTCAGTTGTTCCAGCTGTGTCCTTATAGGAAGAGAAAACTCAGTTGCATTCAGTTGTAATGGCTTATCAGTCTCCTTAGTGCGGACAGTACGTCAGTCTTTGTCTTGTATGGCCTTTCAGTTTTGAGAGAACTGGTCAGTTATTTTGTAGAATGTCCCACAGTTTGGGCTTTTGTTACGGTTCATCATGATTAAGTTACCATCATGCAGTTGGGGCGGGGATCTCCAGAAGTGATGATAATCTCTTCTACACATTGTATGGGGAGGCACAGGATGCTGATTTATCTCTAAGGATACTGTGTTTACCTTTGTAATTCATGTTTTATGCGGAGATGTTTTGAGACCCCAAATTACACCTACCCCGGCAGGAAGGGCTCCTTAACCCTTTGCGGCAGCAGCGCGGAACGGCCCCGGGCAGAGCCCCTCTGCTGGAGGGAGGACCTCACTTTCCGGCCCGCCTCCTCTCCCCGGGGGCCGCGCGGACAGACCTATTTATGATAAATCAGCATAAATTACACCCCAAATTTACACCTACTAGTTGTAGCATCTGTGGAGAAATCAGTTATTGCTGCTATGATTGCCAAGTGGTAGTTTTCTAATTCCATAATTTGTTTTTCTTTGGTTAGTTGGGATCTACTTTAAAGAAAAGCTTTTTCCTTTTTATTTATTTACCTGTTCATTCATTATATTTGTATCAGAATAGACTGATGGATTCTTACTTTATTCAATGGGTTTTAGGTTTTTTAAACCATTTTACTTGGGTTGTTACCCTTGGAAGTTTTTGAACAGCTGAGTCATTGTGAGAGAAGCCAATAAGCCATTTCCTTAAATTCTGTTTAGGAATATGATCTTCCCACTCGGTTATCTTTTCCTTCAGGATCTTCTTCGAGGTGTAATCAGCGTGGTGGTGGTCCATATCCTCACTGCTCTCATGGCTTTTTCAGAGTTAATGTTTTAGGAGCATGGTACCTGTGTAGTATTTTTAGGCATTTCCTTCTGCATTTAAAAGTTGTCTGGTACAGAGGGCAAGGCAGTGGATTCCCCTTGGGCCCAAGCAGGTTGGTGGCAGTGCATAGAGAACACAGTGCGGGGACGCCTGCGTCCTGCCTCTTCTTTTAGCATTTCTGAGATATCAGTAGCGGTGCGTTTATAAATTTGCAACTTATAGTTGTTACCATGCTGAACTTGCTCTTGGCATCCAAAGCGCACGCTGGTAATTAGCTTTCAAGAAACACTTCTCTTTCCAAACGGCCGAGTTCCTTTACCTTGTGCTTTACGTTTCTCCTGAGCCTAGATTTCGTGGGCAAAATGGTTCCGTGCCTTATTTTTCCTTCTGCGTGGGCAGTCGTGAGGCTTTGAACAGTGCAATTCGGTAAGTTAAGGCAGTTCGGAGTTGACGGCAGAGCGGCAGGTCTGTCCGCGCGGCCCCCGGGGAGAGGAGGCGGGCCGGAAAGTGAGGTCCTCCCTCCAGCAGAGGGGCTCTGCCCGGGGCCGTTCCGCGCCGCGGCCGCGAAGGGTTAAGGAGCCCTTCCTGCCGGGCTGGCTAGGCTCGCCGCCCCAGCTGGCAGCGCCGCCCCCGCCCCGCCCCGCCCCGCCAACAACCGCCGCTCTGATTGGCCCGGCGCCTGTCTCTTCTGTCCCCGCAGCCAATCGCGCCGGGCGAGGAGCTCCTGGTCTGGTACAATGGGGAAGACAACCCCGAGATAGCAGCTGCGATTGAGGAAGAGCGAGCCAGCGCCCGGAGCAAGCGGAGCTCCCCGAAAAGCAGGAAAGGTAGGCGCCCGCGCCGCCCCGGCTCCCCCGCCGCCGCCTCCCCGGGCCGGGCCCGGGGCTCGGGCGGCGCCCGCGGCTTTCGGTGACCTTCCCCCGCCCGGCCCGGCCCCTGCCCGCGATCCCGGCCCCCGGGCTCCCCCCCTCCCCCCCGACCGCTGCTGAATCACGGCCGGACGCCGCGCTCGGGCTCTTGGCTAACTTGGGGCCGTGGAGCCAGGCGCGCAAAAGTGAGCGGACCGAGTTCCGGGAGGGCCGGCCGAGGGCTACTTGTCACTTGGCTCGGAACCTCCGAAATAGCCGCACTTCGGGTGGGAGCGGCGGCCGGTCTCTCCGAGCCCTGCACGCCCCGTATATTCTTAGCTTTTTGTGCCGTTCGCCAACGAACGCGTCATGAGATGGGTTCCGACAGTGACATTTCCAGGTCCGCAGATTCGGCGGCCTCGAGCCCAGCCGGGAGCGTGCGGGCAGGGCCGGACACCGCCGCGCTGCCCCGTGCGGTCGCGCCGGGCCGAGCCGAGCCGGGCCCTGCCACTCCTCTGGGCGCCGGGCCGGGACAGGCCCCGCCACTCCTCTCCGCGCCGGGCCGCGCTGCGCAGGATTGCAACACTCGGGGTGGGCGAAGGTCTGAGCGCGGCGGACCTTCTCAAAATTAGGTCACTAGCAAAACCGAAGTTGAAGAGTGTGTTGTTGGGTCACTCTTGACTCAACTCTTGTGAATTTATTTTGTTTTACGATGTTTTCGAACAAAAGATAAAGCATAGTCACACTTAAAAAGGGGAGGGGATAATTTCTGGGTAGGAAAATAGTTTGGTTGGATGTATCCTATTTCCAGCTGGCATTCGGACACGTTGGGATTTTTTTTTTAATGAAGAATTTTAATGTGAATTTGTGAATCTTTCATAGAGCCCAGTATGGTATTTTCTTAGTTCTATAAATCCTTTTTTGTTTGTTTGTTTTTGCCTGCTTTAGGTCTTACGTAAGTTTTTGTAGTCATCAGAACTTAGGGGTATGTCCTTTACTCAGAAAATTGCCAACTGAGTTGTAGAAGTCTTACTGTAAATGAAATCATAATGTAAACTTGATTTTGGAAGAATGTAAAAAGAATGTTTAAAAATGTAGGCAAGAAGTCGATTGGGATTTTTTTCCCATTACATAGTATTTGTATTTCATAGTGTGATGGAATACAACTAACTCATCCAAGAGAATGTTGGTGGGGTCTTTTCCTAAATTCATGTTTTCTATTTAGGGAATGTTGTTACTTCATTATTGTTTTAGGCCATTAAATGCTTTGATGCTGCATCAGATGATCAGGGTCTAGAAAATTCCCAAGTGTTTTTTCTGGTGCTCTATTTAGATTTTTGTTGTTTTAAGGCTTAGTTGTTGGCAGACTGTTTACATGTTTTAGTTTGTTCCTTTATTTAGTGTTTATTTGTAAGTAATGGCACCAGCCTCTCCAGGTAAGTTGTGATTTGTTTGCCGGGCGGCAGTTGGGGTGGGCGGAAAGGGAGATCTTTACTCTGCTACTAAGTATAATTAATGATATATTTAAATAAACTCATAGCTTCGTAGGAGCTTTTCTCAGGTTTTTCTTTGTGCAGCGTATTTTGGTGTGCATGTTTAGAAGATTTCATCACTTTGCTTTTTTTATTGATCCCTCAATATTTTTTCTGCTCATTTAGTTGGATGTGGAGAGAAAAAAACCTGAAAATAAACTTTGTGTTGTTAGTGATACATGAATTTACACAATTTACATTTTTATACCTGCCTAGATTGCTGGGTTTTTACTTTGAATTAAGTAGTTCATGTTATCCTGTTATTATTTTTGTGTTTACTCTGGGAAGCATAAAATCCACTGAGTCTTAAAGTTTTATTGAAACTACTTGCATGAAGCTCATTCTGGGAACTTAATAGTCTGTTTTGAACAACTTGTAAGGAGTCTTTGGAGAGTTTAAATAATGAGTCAAATCTTTGCTTTTAAATTAAATACTTGGTCAAAGCTAATTTATAGCTTGCAAAGACCTGAAATGGAGAACATTTTATTTTAACTTGGTTTTGTTTAGTTCTTATGTGTGACCTCAGACATTTAAATATTTTTTCAGGCAGTGATGTCAGAGAGTAAATCAACATCAGTTTCATTCAGTAGCATGTTAGCTTAGGAATTCTGAAAGCCAGATGTTGAAGACATGCAGCTGACAGGTAGACTGACAGTGGTCCTGACTTCATTTTGGTTATGAGGCAGGCTAAAAGAAACAAAGGGCTGAATTCTTCAGAGTTCTGGGCCCCTGCTCCTTTGCAGGACAGCTGCTCTGCCCACAGCTGTGCCTTGCATGTGGCGCCTTTCAGAATTCATCTCATCGCTGGTGGATCGGGAGGCGTGTTCTGGGCAGTCAGAAGCCCCACTTCCTTTACAAAGTGGCCTCTTCTTGCTGTCTCTTGCTCATTCATTCTTTCAGTTCATGTTTGTTAAGTGCCTGCCGCGTGCTATGTGCTCTGCTAGGTTGAACAGTGCAGTGGTGAGCAGAAAAAAAGCAGTGACTCTTCTCGCGTCGCCTGGAGTCTAGTTGGGGAGACCAACATGAAATCAGGAAGTTCCCGATCCACACCTTGGAGGTTGGCGTGGAATAGGCTCTCAATAAATGTTGGCTGATTTGCAAACAAAGACCCACACAAACCTTGTAAGGAAGGAAGAGAACACAGTGCTGGGAGAACACAGTTCATATTGTCTCTGACCAAGGAGCATGCAGTTTTGCCATGGGCCAAAGATGTGCATACTTGAGGTGTTTTAAACAAGAATTTTGGATTCTTAGCTTTGTGATTCAGCCTAACTTCTTACATGTCTGAGCAGCCCGTCATGAGATGGAGCACGAAATTTCCTGGAGGGGCCACCGCATAGAGGAGGAGGGAGGGTTTCTTAGTGTCCGATGCTTTGGTTTATTTAATTTGAACCACAGGAAGATTGTGATCGGAGTAGTAACATAGAAAGGCCATGGTTAGAAGAATTTGCCATCTTCTTGATTTGTGTCCTGTTAGGTGAGAAATAAGAGATTGAACTTGCTTGTTTGCAGTAAATAATAACTGTTTGCAAAAGTTCTCTGAAACACAGACTATAATAGCAAATTTGGTGTTGCCCTGCTGTCTCCTGGCTACAGAAGAGCCATACCTGAAGTTCTTTCACCTTCAAGAAACAATAGTGGCTCTTACACACGGACTTAGTGAAAGGAGTGTAAGACACGGGACTGTGGGGTTTGTACGAGGTGTGTGACTGGGGAAGTCCCACCACCTTTCTGGGGCGCAGTTTCCATAGCTTTTACAAATGGGTGTTTTAACATGGAATGGTTTCTTGTACTGCCTACCCTCATGGGGTTGCTTTCAGGAGCAAAGGAGATAATAAAAGAGAATGGTTCAGCGCAGCATCCCGGTCTGTGGTAACAGTAAGGGCCGCTGACAGACTGTGGCTGACAGTTCGTGTTTCTTGTAGAGGAACTCTGAGTTTGTGACTCATTTAACCAGTCAATATTTATGGAGGATTTCTGTAAGCCCAGGCAAGCAGTGGGCCTCACCACTCTGCTTTCCCATGGCAGAGTCTCACCCTTTGCCAGTTTACCCTGATTTTTGGCCTACTTCTAAACTATTGACTTTTCCATTCACAACAAACTAGAGAGAGAGGAATTACTTATAGCAGCAGATAGTTTTTATAGCTGGTGGCTGGATAGTAAAGAAGGCGGTTTATGATGAAACTGGCAGTGAATTGTGAAGAGTGTGTTGCTTCTTCAGGTTCCTTGAGAGGTTTAGATAATCCTTTATAAAAACTATAAGTAGTCCTTGAGAATGCCAACTAGATTATAGTATGTCTAGGTGACTTGTAGTCATCACAGACCATTTAAATTATAATCAGCTTAAAGAGGAAATGTTTCATGTTCCATGTGTCTCTCTCTGTAATCAGAATTGTTCAGATAAAAAGTCTTGGTACTGTGAAGAACACCTGAGTTTTCTTTAGCTGCACATGCTTGAAATGCTTTCTTCCCCGACAGGTCATATACACACTTGCAGTCAAGGTAGGGAGGTAAGAGATCCATGTGCAAAATAATTTGGTCTGAGGCAGTTTAAGGTAAAGAAGTAAGTGCTGACCTGCTGGTGTGGGCAATGAGATCTCCTGGCGCCAGGAGAAGAAGGGAACTCGGCTGGGCACACTGGAGGTGGAGAGGAGCTTGGAGGATGTGCAGAGGAGCCTTAGGGGACTGTCAGAGAAGTGGCAAATGTCTGGACAGTCTCCCCTCAGCCTTATGTGACAGGCATCTGATGTGTCTGTGTCCAGCACTGTGGTAGATGCTGAAGTTACAGCAGCGAACTAGAACGACCAAGGTTCCTGCTCTCGTTGAATGTACGTTCTGGAGAGCAGGGGGATGACCAGCCAGCAGAGGAATGGTATGAGTTTTGGACCGTTATGTGTGTGCGCTGGTGGGGTGGGGGTGAGACAGGGCGTGACCATGGATTGGTAGCTAGGGATAGCCTTTCAGCCCCGTCCGGTTTTCGCTCCAGGGAGGGGGACCAATTTGGATGTGCTGTCAGCAGTTTGGGGAATTTATTGCCTCAGTCGGGGTGGGGTCATAGAGGGGCCACCTAGAAACCCACACAAGTGTTGTTGAATCATGAAAGCCATTCTCCAAGTGGATGTATGGACCCCTTTCTACCAGGCACTGCAATCAGTGGCTGGATTGGTAGGGAAGATGAGAGGGATGGGTAAGGAAGGCACTCAGTGTGGAACTTATCACCCATCTTAATGTAGCTCAGTGCACGTCAGGCTTCCTAGGTGTTCTAGTTATGTGTGTTTGGGGTCCAGGATGGGGGGGTGGCAGGTCGGAGCCGCTTGGGAGGGGACATGATGCTGCTTTGTACTGACAGCAGAGCAGGGGGGAGGACTCCTGCAAAGGATGTTGAGGAGGGGAAGAAGGAAAGACTTTGTGTGAGTTGGGGAAGGCGAAACTTGGAGGAACATGGGAGGTCCCATCACAGGTCACTGCTGGACAGCAGGTAGGAAACCACTGTAGTAGGAGGCTCTGGTGGAGGTGGACAGGATGCTTGGGACAGAGGCATGCGGGTCAGGAGCCCTGAGCAGTGCTGGGCACTGTGCTTCAGGCAGATATTCCCCTGGAGCCTCTGCTGCCGTGGTGTGTACACCGCCTCCTAGATGAGGAGATGGGCCCTTAGCCGGCTCGGCCGACCTGCCCAGACTCAGTGCTGCTGGGTGTCCGAGCCAGAACTTCAACCCAGGTTTTCTGTGCCTCTGCTTCTGTAGGATGTACTGCTTTTTGTCTGCTTGTCCAGGGGATGGTCAACGGCAGCAGGCAGGACAACACTGGTTTCCATTCAAGTTACAGTTCGGGGATGCCCGTGATAAAAGCCAAGAACAGGGGTGCCTCAGTGGTGTTTGCTGTCCTGCTCTCCCCCAGCAGCTCCCTTAGCCGTCCCCCAGCACCTCCCCTAGCAGCTCCCCTAGCCCGTCCCCCAGTAGCCAGCGGCTCTTTTCCAGGCTCCCTGGCCAAACCTGAAAGGCAGAGGCCTGGCTGAGTGATGGAAGCCTAGCCGTGATGCCCAGGGTGTTGGAAGATGGGCCCTGAACCTTCTGGGCATCTGGTGGGCAGGTGCTGTGCCCACTTCCTTGCAGGGTGCTCCCCGGTAGCTTTTGTTCGCAGGTGCTGGTGCAGGGTATGGGGCAGCAGCAGGAGGTGGTGGTGTTCCTGTGGAAATGTGGCCCCAGCGTTAACCTGTGGCGTTGGACTCAAGAGTGCAGTGTCCTGGTTGGTCCCCACTGTAGCCCTCATTGCCTTCTAGCTGAGTGATGCCGTTGCTGGGCGTTGGGTCCCATCTCTGATGGTTGCGTCAGACTGATCGATGTGGCTATTGTGCAGGCCTGTTTTTAAAAGCCTGATACGGCTTTGGTATTTTTTTCAGCTGTAGGAGGCTGGGGATTTTTTTTTTTAATTCTACGTCTTCTGCTACTGACTTGCTCCAAAGTTAGTAAGAAATTGGTAAGTAGTTGTGGCTTTGATGTTTGCTGTGTTACAACTTGTTTATAGGGAAATTGTGTGGATTAACTAAATTTTTTTCAAAGCATTTTGCACATTTTTCAACTGTAGTTCAGTGGATGAACTTGGAAAAAATCCTAATACATGACACAGGTAGGTGTTACTCTGGTTCTCCTGTCCATAGGTAAATTGAAAGGCGAGACTTGACTAATCCAGAAAATAGGTTTGATCATGACTAAATTTTCTAAAAGGAGAAAGGAAACAAGACCCCTAATGTGGTGAGTTCAGACTAGTTTTAGTTGATTTTAAAAAATTTGGTTGTAACTTGACAATATGGAACAAAAACAAACCTCAATTTTTGGTGCCTTCCCTAAGTAGGAGTACTAGGTTCTCTTTCAAAATTACGGATTGTTTCTGAAACTCAATGAGTGCTTCCTTTCCCTAGGCGGTTTCCTCTTCTGGTTTACAGAGGGGCTTCTACACACACGGCCTTAGCAGAATTACAGAAAGGAGTGCAGTCTTGTATTTGAGGTTGCCTGTGAAGAACCGAGGGCTTGTGTGAGGGCTCCTCGGACGCCGTGCGGCGGGTTCTGCGCACAGCCTTAGGCGGAGAGAAGTGTGGGCCCGCGGCTGTCGGAGATGGCCCAGCCTGGCCGCGTCGGCTCTCCCGGGACCTGTTCACCGTGTACCCGCTGCCAAGGACAGTTCTCAAGTTTGGATTCGATTAATGCCAATAATTTGGTTGATGGGCCTCTGAATGGCACGGAGAAGCAAGAGTTACTTGAAAAGGCTACTGTTGTTTCTCCAAGTGAAAAAGACGAACACTGAAAGCAGCCGTTTTTCTTTATTAGCACTCCGATTAAACCAGTGTCATACAGTCCACGAGTTCCTGGTCCAGTTCATTCCTTATGGTGGATTTTGATAGGGCCACCTCTCTTGATTTGACGCTCCTCTTCTGCACATCTTGTCATTCTGTGATGAGTCACTGCTTTCTGTTGATGGTGAGGATGACACCAGTTCCTCCATCAGCGAGTCGCACGTGTGCCCAACGCTGTGCTTGGGGTTGTGTGGACAGTGCTGCCAGGTCAGGAGGATGCTTCTCCTCCTCCGTAGAGGAGGGAGCTGGCACTCCGAGGGGTTCCGTGGTTGGCCCAAGTTCAGCTGGCTCCTGTGTTACTCTCTCCACCTTGCCTCAAGCCAGTTTTTATTCGTTATGTTTCTGAGTCGGACAGTCATACTGAATAAGTAGCAGTGTTTTATAAGGCTTTACTAATTAGCCAAGGTGAATTTTCACTACTCACTGTAGAATTGCCCACTTTAATCCTAAATAATAAGGCAGTGTCATTAAGTGAAGCCTTTGGTATTAGAAAGCAAACTTACGCTGAGAACTAATGCCTTCAGTTATTTTTGCCTTGGGGGTTTATGAATTGAATAGATTTATTGTGTTCCTTTGAGCACCTCAAATAAACAGTTCTTAAAAATACTAATAGATGACATTTTTGTCCCTGGTTAGCCGTCATCTGTTAAGTTTTTTTTTCAGTGGCGTTTGTTGGTTTGGATTTCTTCTGAATGTTTAATTTTCTTACGGTTTGTATTATTTTTGAAATCAGTTTGGAGACTGCAAGAACAGAATGAGACGTTGCCTTGGCCTAAGTCCCTCTGCAGTGCGGACAGATTGGGGTTGGGGGGGGTCACTTCTGGGACCAGGGAGCTCTTGCATTTCGTCATCTTGGTGATTTCAAGATGATGTTTGGCTTCCTCTTCTGCACCACGGTTCTTGTGTTGGGAATGACTGGCTATTCCATTGAATACAGTGTAATTTTGAAAGTTTTCTTAAGCTGAATGTTAGAGATCATGATGAACATGTTTTAATTTACATACATTCCAAAAGTTAAACCTGGGAACTGGTACAGTGCTGATTTGTTGTAGAGTTAAATCATGCCTGTTACTTTCTTTCACTCTTATGATGTGACACCAATAAAAGGTAGGGGATTTTGTCTGTTGGGGTTTTTTGTTTTGTTTTTTTTGTTTTTTTGGTCAAAGTGTTTATTTGGGAGATGGCTTTTTATCTTTTATTTCTTCCTTAAGGGGAGTTCATTTGAAATGTTGGAAGTAGCATTATCTTAAGAGGTTTTTGGTTGCTCTTAAATCTGTTTCTGGTCTAGTGGCTTGACTCATTCAGGAGGAAAAGCATGAAAAGAAACAAGGAGGAAGGAGCTGCCCTAACCTGCCTTTGTGCTCTAGTGAATTTTACTCATAATGGGCAGGGATTGATTTCTTAATTTATTTACCCACTGTAGTCTTTGGAATATGTAAAAAGTTCTGAAACTTTTTTGAAACTTACTGAATTTGTAGCAGAACATACTGTGGCCTTTCTTACCTGACACTTTTAATAAGAGTCATTTACTCAGTTGTTCCTTAAAGATTTCGTCTCTAACTAAGGTCATTAATGCCCCACCTCTATGCCTCAAACACACACAGTAGCCTGGATAGAACCTCTGTCTAGTAATCTGTGTTTTCATTTCTTTCCATAAGCAATTTCCTTTCTGTTCTTTCCCCAAAAAATTAGGAGGTAGCTTTGTTTTCAAAGGTTAAAACTTGGCACATATATTAAGAAAAAGTTCTGAGGGAATATGGGTAAGAGATGAAAATCCTCAGCATTCTGAGCCCTCTGCCGTACCAATTGCCTCTTCCCATTTTTGTGGTCATGACCCTGAAATTTAGAAACATCTTTTTTTTTTTTAAAGATTTTATTTATATATTTGACAGAGAGAAACACAGCCAGAGAGGGATCACAAGCAGGGGGAGTGAGAGAGGGAGAAGCAGGCTTCCCGCCAAGCAGGGAGCCCGATGCGGGGCTTGATCCCTGGATTTTCGGAGCATGACCTGAGCCGAAGGCAGTCGCTTAACCAACAGCCACCCAGGCGCCCCTAGAAATATTTTCTGATGGGAATTTTCACACTAAGCTGGTACATGTGTGGTTATTTTAAGTATTAGATATCAGTATATTTTAATATACACAGTCTTTGAATAGTTTCAGAAGCTATAAGCTTACCTAATGATAAAATGATGATGCTGTATGTGTGTGATACAGAAAAATACAAGTTTCTAAAATGAGATTATGACATTGAAAATCCTTGCTAATTTGATACTTGGAAAACTTTTCCATTTATATGTTCTTACTAATTTAATCTGTATCTGAACTGACTCAAGCCTAATTTCATCATCAAGAAATTAACTGTATGTTACCAGTTATGTGTAGTTGCAGAGAATTATCTTTGCTTTGGTTAAAAGCGAACCAGTAAGTTCCTACTTAGGCTAAACCGCGCCCCCCCCCCCCCCCATTTCTGTTAAAGCTGTGGGTAATAAACAGTCTCTCCCCTTGTACTTCTAATCCTTCCTATTGGGGCAGTCGGGCAGTCGTTTGTAGGTTTCCTGGGACACCACATGCCACAAAAATGAAGACAAACTGGTTTGTTCACCCCTGTTTAGAACCCCAAAACCAATGTGTGTGCTGTGTTTGAAGTTGGGATACAGTTTAGAATGGGCAACAATGCAAATTCCTGTGCCTTTTGTTATTTTATTTTTTTCTACTGTTTGGCTTCTTAGGTTCAGTTTTCATTCTCTTGCCAGTTGGAGGGGTAAAATATGCCTTTCTGGTTCTGTGTTTTTGTTTTTAACATAAGAGATCTGTAGATCCTGTTTCTTTGTGCAATCAAGTGACTGCTGGCTTTAGGCAGTGTCTGAGGATCGCTGTGAGGAATGAGGGCCTCCACCTCCACCTCCTGCCTTGGGTACCTTCTCTGAGCAGATTGGCGTCAGCACAGACTGAAGACTGAAGCCTCTTGTTGCTCTCTGCTGGGTTCATGGGGCAGGCAACGACGTGCTGGCCTCACATGGGGAACGCTCCCCTCCTGCATTTATGCGTTATGGATTGTAATTTTTGTAGGATTGACAATGGGGTTAAAGTTACAGTTTTTCTCTCACTGGCATGCCAAACAAATAACCAAAAGGAATACCTAGATACAGTCTCAGTCTTGGTTGGATTTTTGAACAAGGAGCTTAAAATTCCAAATTTGCTCATTTAAGTAGTTTGATTAGCTGCCGAATATATCATATAACAGGAAGTTACCTTGTTGTGTGTGGTCGTGCCATTGACAACAAGATCAAATTTGGATGTTAAGCTCGATATTTATAGTTTTGATTCCATCAAAATTATAAATTCAGGAATTCAGAATAGAAAATGTAAATTGCTGCCTGTGTGCCAAGATAAATTCAATTTGTGGTTGCACGAGAGTGTAGAAAATATTAAATCAGGAAGAAATGATGCTTCACTCACGCTCTTCCTGGCCTCTTCAGTTTTGGAGAGACAGTTTCCCCTCAGTCTCATGGGCAGCTGGCAGAATGTACACAGAGTTGGTAAGCTGTATTTTCACGGTGAATGGTTATTGTGCTCCCTCCGACTTCCAGTTTCTGTGCTACAGTATGTGAGTCCATTGCCTGAGCTTCATTTTGCTTCTGTTAAATACAGCTTGATCAGTATTTTGCACATGGAGAACCTGTTTAAAATGAGCCTAAACTGTGTGTCTGTTGTGGGGAGGGGAGAAAGGGAAAACTGCTGACTCAGCTATACCTCAGCATTCTGGGAGATGTATGATGTATGGACTTAATTGTGGCGTGCCAGGACATGGCCTTGGAATTAGGAGGCTAGGTTCATATCCCAGCCCCACCAGTTAATAGCAGAGTGACTTTGGACAGGTTACTCCACATGTATGCTCTTCAATTTACCTGTCTGTAAAACGGAGATAAGATCTACCTTGCGGGATTTCTGTGAGCATCAAGTGAGAGCCTCGCAGGAATATGCCCGGCGCGCTGACCTTGGCCCGGCCCATTTTAATTGGTGGGCACTGGCAAAATTAGCTCCGTGGTGACTCTGTCCAACCTTCGGCTTATTGTGGCCCTTCTGGAAAAAATAAAGGACGAGTTTCAACATTTTCCAACACGGCAAATTAAAATCCGTATCTTTTGGTTTGGTGACACAAAGTGAATTAAGTAGATTGAAAATTAGGTAAGAGTTAAGAGGGTCTGTGGATTTGGAACTAGATACACATCATGGCATTAGAGAACTCGTGGGCTGGAGACCTGCTTCTCTCCTAAAAGCTGTCTCCTTGTACTTGTTACTCAAACTAGGACACCTGTGGCTACATGGATTGGTGGAGTAGATAACGCCTGGAATTTGATTCGTTGCATGTGCCCGGGCAGAAGTAAACATATTTGACTGTTGCCCAAATGAAGGGTTTGCTGTTTTCCTATTCTTCAGTCTTTTTTTTTTTTTTTTTTAATTTTATTTTTTATTTGACAGAGAGAGGGAGAGATCACAAGTAGGCAGAGAGGCAGGCAGAGAGGAGGAAGCAGGCTCCCTACTGAGCGGAGAACCTGATGTGGGCCTTGATCCCAGGACCCTGAGATCATGACCTGAGCTGAAGGCAGAGGCTTTAACCCACCGAGCCACCCAGGCGCCCTCCTATTCTTCAGTCTTAACCTCTATGTGGTCCAAACCAGTTGTGACTGCCATACTGTTGTGACCAAATTTTGTGTGGTTGACATTTTGGATGAATTTTGGGTACATTTTCTTAGGCTTTAAATTATCAGACAGCCCTGAAAGTAACTGTGTGGGAGCAATTTTCTGGTGCATGTGATAGTTTAGGAAATCTGTCATTTTACATCTTTCTGGATGTGCAGTCAGGAAAAAAACAAAAATGTGAAAGAGCCGTTTTCATACAGGTGATCAGGGAAACTGATGGTATCAACTTTAAGGAAGCAAGTGTCCCGATCTTCTCTGCAGCATCTTTATTTGAGCAGTCTAAGGAGTGGGGTCTTCTTGGGGGGGGGTCACAGAGGTAATCCCCTCAGTATGCACATTTGCATGAATTTAGAGCTGGACTCTGATGACACAGAGCTCCATAAGCCTCCGAGTGTGGTTATGTCTCTTTGTGACTGCCGGGGGAGAGGGGCCTTAGATGTTGCCTGGTTTGGGTCTAGGATTTCTTTCCCAAATGATTAAGAACCACTGAGTGAACTGTTAATGTTTAGACAGTTGGTTAAAAGCAATAAAATCAGTATATTACAGATTTAAAAAACTGAAATGTAGTCATAGCTTCTATTCAAGCATTACTGTATATTGATGGGTGCCTTAGTGAGTGTTTGAAGCACTGAGTTAAACTTCAGTCCTCAAGTGGACTTGTACATTTCCATTATGATATCTGGGTGGGATCGTGTGAATCACTGGAGAACAAATGAACAAAACAAATGGATGAATTTGGAATTGTTAGTGGAAGCAAATGTCATTGTCTTCATAAGAAGGAACATATGCTGGCAATTGAGACTTGTAGGCGTGGGGTTTCTGTGATTTGTTTAGTAGAATCTACTGTGGATAATCCTTAGAATTGATCCCATTCCTGGAGTCTGTGTCAGGCACTGTGCAGAATTTTTTTTATGCATTATCTGGTTGACTCCTGATGACAGTATCAGGTAGTTGTCACTAGTGTGTATTAATGGTTGGTTTCTGTCTGCCTTAATCAGGATTACTTTTCCTTAATCAGATCACGGCTCAGGGCTGCGCAGTATAGTTTCAGATTTGTGAATTTCAGTTTTTTTGTGGGTTTGTGCCCTTCGAGAACCTGTTTTATTCCGAGTACCACTCTAGCACACTGGGGAGGGACAGGAGAGTCCATTCCAGAATCGCGTTTAAGTTGGGGTATGCTCTTTGACAGATGTATGACTCTGGGGGCACAGGAACCTTTTGGGAGCAGGTGAAAAGGGTGACCGGAGTGAGAGGGAGACCTTTTTCCAGCTTGGGGCACTGGCCTAGGAAGCAGCTGTTGAAAATCCTAGTCCTTGGTGAGCCCTTGCTCCCAGGCTTCTTTGTTCCTTGGGGGGCGTTATTTTACCCTTATGTTGGTGAAAGAAAGAAGCATCAACTCAGGAGAATGTGGCATAATCCTGGGAGACCATAAACTGAGAAGATTCCATGTTTCTGAGAGGCTGCCACGTCAGTGCTTGGGGTTCCATGGCTTCCACGCCTAAGGAGGGCCCCGGCTGCTCATGTGTCTTTGCTTTACCTAGCTGGCTGCAGATTTACTTCATCCCCTCCCCTGTCTCTCAGTGTTCCTTCCCTCCCTCTCCCACACCTCCCTGGCCTTCCCTCTTCCTGCTTTCTTCCTCCCTCTTTATTTCTCCTCCCTCATTTTTATTTTTAATGAAATTCAGATTCTCTTGAACATCTTTTCCACTCATCCTTTGCTTCTTGTTGACATTAGGTAGGGCCCTTCTGCAAAGGGGCTTGCTTTTCACAAAGTTGGACATAGCTTGTTTTAAGTTCCTTTGGGGCAGATATCTTTGTAGTTATTTATATGTATAATTTTCCCTATAGCTCTTAACAAACTCTCATGGGTTATAAGTATCCAAGAAGAAATCAAAATACTTCTGCTTCACCAGGGCTCTAGAAACTTTAGAAAGTATTCAGAGGGAAAAATTCTAATCTTGCAAAAATTGAGCTTGAGCTAAATTTGAACAGTAGTCTGGTCCAGGCTGCTGTGTCTGAGTGTGAGATGTAATGTTAAATAGGCTACTTAGTAGGATTTAGTTTTTAGGTGCAGATCTTAAAAGAAAAAATCTCGAATATAAATGTTATTTGTGACTTAAAAAATAATTACTTTATGAGGAGAATACATTTTAGTTCCTTCTCTGCTTGACTCTGAAAGACAACATTATCAGAGTGGGCAAATTTGTGCTGGTCTGTGCAGGTGCATAAGCCTCCAGAGGTCCAAGCCCTTCCTGGTGGAGCAGTGATGTCCGTTCATCGGCTCTAGAGGCACGTCTGCAGATGTGAAGGAGGTCCGAAGATGGTTGAGGTCTTGGGGAGAATGAGATTGCTTAGCAGTAGTGATGAATAGCCTTAAAAATTATGCTGAAACAGAAGTATCCCATGGCAGATGCAAGTGAGGAGTAGTTTAGTATCTCTGTAGATTGTTTTATTTTTATGACCTGTTTTTTAAACCTCTATCAAAACCTGGCATATTAATTTCACATTTTTAGGAGAAGCAAAATAAAAGCCAGGAAACAATACTCTCATGATTATCACGGTTGACTGCTAGCACATTGACCCTTCGCTTATACCTGGGAGGCACGCAACATGGTTATTTAAATTAGATTTTTGATTTAAAAAATGAGGGGTATAATAACCAAGTGTGGTGAAACAAAAAGAATACGAGGTATGTGGCTGCTCAAAAGGAGGAGGGAAATGAACTTTTTGTTTGAAGTCACATGATGGTAGAGGGAAACAAGTTGAAGACGGCCTGCCACAAGGTTAGCAGCATTGAGAGCGTGAACAGTGTCGGCTGCTTAGTAATGTCTCTTCTTACTGTTTTACGCCCCCTTTCAATGTGTGTCTGTTGTGAATTTTTGATGTTTCTTTCTGGACAGTTAGACTTGGCGTTCAGGTAGAAGGTTGAAGGAGAATCACCTTAATACTTTTGCTGTGCAGGCAAAGTAGACGGTTGAGACCTTTTCCAAAGGGTACTGTTACAAAGATGGATATGTTAATCTCAACCAGTAGTTGCCATTTTGAGTTGCCTCATTAATTTTGCCTTTGTTAGGTATTTCTTTCAACAGTAATGTATTCATTTTTTTTGCATACTGTAACCAAACATTCATCAAGAAAAATGAGAAAATATGAAGACCTAAACAGGCATCATATCTTAGTGATATGGCTTGACTATTATTCCTCTGAGCATTTCTGTAAACCAATGGAGATAATGATTTTAAGTATGGTAAGGGTGTCTTCTCTCAGATTTATATCTAGGTTTCACTTCCTGAAAGTATTTTTAATCTAAATTTCACAGTTAATTCATCAGGTTATAGTTTCGTAAGATTCATCGTGAATGCCCTTTGAGCTGAGGATAAGGAGTTCTCGAGGGTGTGGATGTGTGCTCTGATGCAGGGGGTTGCCAGGGCAAGACCGCACACCCCCTCCCTACCCAGCTCCCAGTCTGTTTGTTTGGCCTCCGGGGACTGACTCTTGAACTGGAATTCATGTAGTTACCAGCTCATGTTGTATGTGCAGGGCTTTCAGACTTTAGAAACATTTTTTTTCCCCCTTGTAAAAGAAAAACTACTGAAGATCCCTGAGAAGAACCCTAGAAATTAAAATAATTATGAAGGAGAACGCGCTAGTAGTAGCGTAAGTTTCAGAGGTATTTAGTTAGTCTCTAAAATCATTTTCTTCATGCCACAAGACTTTGAGGTTCCAGAGAGTGTAAGGAAATATGTAATGCTTTCTCAATTTGAATTTATTTGAGTTTATTTGGGGAGCCTTTTCTGGTATTTGGGATTTTTAGAGAAACTAAAAGCTCCCTACAGATGTGCTCCTTGCTGTTCCTCCCACGAAGCTGGCAAGTGGAAGGGTTGTGGGCCAGACTTGCCACGGGGGCAACGGGTGGGCACACCCCCCCCTGCGTGAGGCAAGCATCCCAGGAATTTACACCCGGGTGTGCAGCACTGAAAAGTCCACAAGTTTTCCATTGTTTCTGTTGGAAGCAAAGTCTAGAGTCTTGTTTTAATACTCCGAGCAACTTAAAACCAGAGAGGTTTTATTCTTATGATTGGTCTCTCCAGGATTACAGACAGCTCTCTTGGCGAGTCTTAACTACAGAAAAAGATTGAAATTGTGTCCAAGCTGCTGAACAGAATATTTTTACTATCAGGTACATTTTCAAGTTATTTTAAGTATAAAAGTTATTTTAAGTATAAAAGAAACGTATATCGTAAAAACCAGTTGCTGTGCAGCCTCTTGCCGCTTCAAAATGTTCTCTCCCAAACACCGTGGAGAGCCGGGGGTAGGCTCGGAGTGGCTCGTCTTCCCCCAATGTCACCTTGGGCAGCCGTAAAGGCCACTCTGACCATCGGATGGCCACACCCCATCCCATGTGCCGCTGGGCTAACTTTTGCTGGAGCCTTTTTGGCCATGGTTTGGAGGCTCTGCTCTCGCCTCAGTCCTGCTGCCCAGTTCCCACCCGCCCTGACCGTGGCTTCAGCTGGCTTTACCGAGGCATTATCTTCTGGTTTTCTTTTTTAAGCATACATTAAAATTATCAAAATTACTTGTGGAAAACTTATTTGCATATGTGTTTCAGCTTCTTTGCTCTGTACTCATGGACACTACAGAATGTTAACCACCCCAGATAGAAAACTGCAGGGGTCTGACTCTCTTTCCTTTACCGGCCTCCACAGAACATCTCAGTCATCATTCTTTCAGCCCGTGACCTTGCTGTCATCGATCAGTGCCCCTTCCTCACTACCTGGTCTGTTAGAGATGGGGTGTGTGTGTGTGTGTGTGTGTGTGTGTGTGTGTGTGTGTGTGTTTTAATACTGTGAAGTAGTCTTTAACGTGAACTTTATGCTTTTTAACATTTTTTAATTTATTTTTTATTTTTTTAAGTCTGCTCACGCCCAGCATGGGGCTTGAACTCACAACCGAGTTCGAGAGCCAAGTGCCTTACCAACTGAGCCAACCAGGCGTCCCTGAACTTTAGGCTTTCTCTCAGCTAAGCCTTTCACCTTGTCTGTGGAACTGGGACTTCTTCTAAAGCTGGTGTTCTGAGTGCTGCTGTCAGGGCCGTGCCGCCTGCTGTCAGGAAAGCTACATCCTTGTTTTTCACACATTTGAAAAGCCCTAAACTGACTTTATTTTTTTATGATAAATTTCTCAAACTTACCTGCAATGCAGATGGCACCGTCAATTATCTCTCTTAAGGTTGAAAGAATTAGGGCCCAGAAAGTATCATTCACCGCAAGGCCGCTGGAGCACAGCAGACAGAATCGTGAATTGGATGGGAATAAAAGTCCCAGTTTTGCTCCCAACTTGCTGTGAGATTTTAGGCAACACCTATAATAAAGCTTCAAGAGGAATATTTGTGGAGGTTAGGGAGCAGATGAGACCACCTTTGAGGCTCCTTCTGTTTCAGATCCTAGGTTCTTCTCTCTTCCCTTTTAACAACCCATTATTCCTCTGTCCCGAGTCCGTTCTGTTCTCTAAGATGTGTGCCATCGGCTCAGCCTTTCTTAACCTTGTATGAAAGACTCCAGTCTTCAGATTTCTTATGAGGGACCTTCCTGGCTGGGGACAGGGAGAAGAGGAAGAGCCTGTGAAAGAATGGTCACAAAAGGAGGAGGTGACAGGGCTGGGGAGAGGAATCTTAGGAATGTCAGACCCATGAAACTGTTGGAAGCAGAGCGGAAACCCGAGGCAAATAAAACCTAATGTAATGAGGGATTTTGTAGTCATGAGTTCAGAGGTAACCAAGAAAAGTGGGGCTCCAGTGGAGGGGAATAGATGGAGGCGCGGCGGACAGAGGCACAGTTGCCAAGATGAGAGGCAAGGCACTGGAGGCAGCAGGCACAGCCCATCCTTTAGAGCAGTCCTTCCAGGGGTTCCTTCGGGGGTTCCTCTGGGGGAGTATGTGGAGGTTCCTGATCAGGGCCGCTCATGTTCTTGATGACCTTTCATGGTAAGCACTCAGAGAGAGGGTTTCACCTGGTATCAGATCAACTGTCTGTCTGAGTAAGACGGTGAGCTCCCAACGCAAAGATCAGATACATCTGCTTCTGTGCACCAGTACTGAATTCTGATTTTATACCTAGGAGTTGGATAGCTCCCCGGTGAGGAGGCCCAGTGCATGTAGAGTTACATAGAGCTCTAAATTTAGTTGGCTTAAATCGCAAAATTCGTGAGCCGTCACCGTTGTGATGAATCTTTGATGTAACTTGAACATGCCTTCTAGAATTTTGTGTTTTTTCTGAAGCATCCACATTTTTAAGTGAAACATTATTCTGTAGAATTTGCTAGTGTTTAACTTTTATTAGACTAGTAGAAAACAGTCCAGACCTAGGTTAAACTATTCATGTGATGCTTTAGGCAATTTTGATTTTGCAACTTGCATCCCAGGCACCAGAGGTACAATGCTAGACATTACCTTTAAAGAGTGGTCATTATGACTGTTGGACTTCTCTACGTGGTAGCTATTTCACTGGAAAACCCGGTTTCACTGATACTGTTTAATGGTGAATCATATTTGCTTAGATTGAGGTTCTGCGTTACTGACTGGTAAGTGTTTCCGGCATCAGATAAAATTGAAATGGGGGGAAAAAATCTGTACTCCAGGTTGATTTTTTTTTTTTTTTAAGATTTTATTTTTTAAAAGATTTTATTTATTTATTTGACAGAGAGAAACACAGCAAGAGAGGGAACACAAGCAGGGGGAGTGAGAGAGGGAGCCAAGCAGGGAGCCCTATGTGGGGCTCGATCCCAGGTGTCTGGGATCATGACCTGAGCCAAAGGCGGTCGCCTAACCAACTGAGCCACCCAGGCGCCTCAAGATTTTGCTTATTTGACATAGCTATCACAGGTAGGCAGAGAGTCAAGTGTTGTGGTGGGGGGGGCGGGGAAGCAGGCTCCCTGCTGAGCAGAGAGCCCAATGTAGGGCTTGATTCCAAGACCCTGGGATTATGACCTGAACTGAAGGCAGAGGCTTAACCCACTGAGCCACCCAGGCGCCTCTCCAGGTTGATTGTTCTTTTCTGTAAATGCAGTGGAAGTCTCTACCACTTTTCTTTCATTTGCCCTTGAAACCAAGTGAGATAAAGACATAGAAAGTCCTTTGTAGGGGCGCTTGGGTGGCTCAGTTGGTTGAGTGTCTGACTCTTGGTTTCGGCTCAGGTCATGATCTCAGGGTTGTGGGATCGAGCCTTGCATGGGGCCCCATGCTCAACCAGGAGTCGGCTTGGGATTCTCTCCCTCTCCCTCCATTCCACTCCTGCTCATGCACGTGCGCTAGCACGCGCGCACTCTCTCTCTCTAATAAATAAAATCTTATTTTAAAAAAAAAGTGCTTTGTGCAGAATATATTTTTGTTATGTCATTACCGGTTTTAAGAAACGTAGTAGCAAGAACACTTTCAGTATCATTATCTTTGCGGGTGCATTCTGGCTCTAGAGCTAATTTAGTTGCGTGACCTTGGGCAGATGGCTTCATGTCTCTGGTCCTTGCATATCTGTAAGAGGAGAGGCACGGATGGGGTCTTCGGGGTCTTCCAGTGGAGCCTGGTCAGAGTGTCAGTTTTGCAGCGCAGGCCTGAGAGTAAGTATACCGAGCGGGTCCTCCTGTCGGTGGCTGAGAGCACGGTTAAAGATTCATTTTTTAATTTTTATTTGTGTGTGTGTGTGTGTGTGTGTGTACACCTTGATGCAGTGGGTAACTGCTCTTTTCCTTCTGTTCCATTCAATTTTCTTATAACTGCATTTCTTTCCCTTAGACACATGGTTTGTCCTGCCCTCCGTTGTGTTCTTTGTTGGCATTTCCATTTCACTTTCCTTGTGTTTCATTCCTGTATCTTTCTTGTTTAGACCAAGTGGAGCACGCAGCTGGCAGTAGCTTCTATGTAGGATCCTTCAGGAACCTGATGGTAAGTGCACACGTGTGCTTACCAGGCTCCCAGCGGGCTCTGCCAGACCCGTTCCCGAGGCCCCTGCTGCCTCAGAGACACCCAACAAGTCCTCGTGCCCCTTTGTAAAAGACCTTAGGGATTGTTTTTGGTTATAGGCTTGTTTCTGTTTTCTCTTTTCGTTTGATTACAAGTAGAACAGAAACCAAGTATCAGGAAAAGAAATTTACGTAAGGAAATGTAGCAGGTCCCCCCACCTGTTACCCTGTCCTGGCAGTGTTCGGCTTAGTAAGTGACACCAGGCAAGCGTGAGTCAGGACACCTGGGCCCTGATTTCTGTTCTCTTGAAGACTGATTAATTGGTCCTGCTGGGGCTCTGGCCTTCATTTTTCACTCAAAATAGAAGGTAGAACAGGTTTGGTTTTGTTTTGTTTTTAAAGATTTTATTTATTTATTCGACACACAGAGAGAGATCACAAGCAGGTAGAGAGGCAGGCAGAGAGAGAGAGGGAGGCAGACTCCCTGCTGAGCAGAGAGCCCCATGCGGGCCTCCATCCGAGGACTCTGAGATCGTGACCTGAGCCAAAGGCAGAGGCTTAACCCTCGGAGCCACCAACATGCCCTAAACAGGTGGTTTTGACAACCACTTAATCTCTAGTCCTTGGTCCTCCTGGGAAGTACCTCAAGCGTCAGATGGTTGTGATTAAGATTGTGAGGATCATGTCATGTGTCTGGTAATTGCAGTCTCATGAATGAATGATAATTAGATTCATGATAGACTCATTTTCCTGATAAACTAAGTCTGTCCATGTTCACCAGAGGTACTTAGGAGTACATTTAATTGTTCTATTCTTTAGTTTTTACAAGTGGTTTATTAGGGTTATTTGAATAATCTTTTAAATATATAGACTGCAGAGCCCCATTATGTCTTTGGTGACCTATATTGTATTGGTTCAGCCCAGTGGTTCTTAACCTGGGGAGGCCCCCCCCCCCCGGACATTTGGCCTTGTCTGGAGACTTTGGCTTGTCGCAGTTAAAAGTGGGGGTGCTACTGGCATCTTGTGGGTGGAGGTCTTTGATGTGCCGAATGTCCTATAGTACATCGGGCGGCCCCACACAGAGGCTGTGATTCATGGGATGCCCTGGCAGCCGGTGGCCCTCACAGTATGCTGCACATGTCCCTCCTTCAAGTGATTTCACAGGGCATCAAGGTGAAGAGGGGACCTGGAGTGGGTGGGGGAGGGGTTGCTGGGGCACTTCTCACCCAGAGGCCAAAAGTAGACATTGACATTCAGTATCAGCTAGGTGTTTTGATATTCTTTTAGGCCAGGAATGAAACTTAAAGTAGTACTTTTGGCTTTTAGATACTTGTGTGATTTCGGTCTGAATACGCATTAGTGAACGGTATTACTAAAGTTGTGCTGTTTTATTGTAAATCTGGGAACCTCACTTATTTAATACTCTGTTTACGTATAGGCCAGCTTTTTGTATGACCTGCTAACCAGCTTTGTATAGCCCTTGAGAAGTTGCAGAAAGTGTCTGAATTGCTTTTGTAAGGGATTGTATTACGATAAACTGACGTCTGTTTTTCTACTAAATTTCGCGGTGTGACTTGTCTTAATGTATGTAAGCTTTATGTGGAACAAGCAAAGTGTACACTATACCTCCATTTTTACTTCAAAAGCTCAGACCTGTACAAAGTAGAAAGGTAAGAAAGGGTCATTCCTTGGGCTCTTTGGGGTACATGAGGTGTAGTACATGATGTCTTCTAACACTTTCATGTTTGTGATCCAGGGAAAAACTTCTCTGAATACAGTTTTTGAATTAAGCACTCTAAAGACAGGAGTCCTTCCAGGTTTCTCAGACATAAACTGCAGCATTAGAGCAACTATGTTCGTAGCCAGGAATCATTTCTCCTTATATTGTTTGCAACCAGTGATCTGATAGGACGGACTGGGCATCACACACAGGGAGGGGCATCTGTCATCAGGATAAGAAAACTGGCTGGAAGATGGAATCTAGACGTCCTGAAGCATGGCTGGATTCCTGAAGAGCCTTGTCATCATCAGATTTAGGCTTAGTGCCCTTCAGGTGACAAAGGGAGAAAGAATTGCAAGAGGAGGTTACTTCTTCCACTGTGAAAAGGTGTTTTTTGTGTCCTTGCCCTTTACAGAGGGGATTGGTTTATAATCCTTCCACCTGCAGGCTCTTGGCTTCTTTTCCCACCAGAATGTGGTTCCAGTGAAGTGCTTGTTTGGGTCCTGAGTTCCATTTTAGGTGCCTTTGGAAATGAGGGATGGACGTGTTACTAGGAATTTATTTGCACGAACTCTTATCTTACTTAATCATGGCGGAAAGCATCAAAGCATTTTTTAATTTTCACAGATCGAAGAATTAGGGATTTAAAATAAATAGTATTGGCCGATTGTTGAGCATTTTGTACTCCCCCGCCCTTGTTTCATCTCTTAATTGTTTATCAAAATTTGGTGGTACTTTTTAGGGTTAGTATTTGACTTCATATTATAATCGATTTTTCCATTTTTAACAGTTAGGAATTTTTCAATGTATTGGTGTCTCTCACCTCATTTTCATGTGTTGTCTGTATTTTAGTTAATGATGTTCCTCTATAGTGTTGTTCTGTTATTTGTCCTCTATAGTGTTGTTCTGCATTTTCCAGGAGTGGTTTCCAGTTTGTCGTTTTACTAGTTCAGGTAAAAAGGTGTCAACAGGCTTGTTCTGAAAGAGAAAGGACAGCCGCTCCCCTCTTCCCCCCCTCCCCCTAGTGGGGAGAATGTTGCAGGAGGAGAGGGAAGGGGAATGTTTGGGGAGGATGAATCTAAAACTGAAAAATAAGAGCTACCAGGAAAAAGAAACTTGGAATTTAAAAAACCACAAAAGGGACACAAATTCTGGTTAAATCCCAAAGAGACTGAGCTTCCAAACTTTCAGCATTAGTACTTTTCTAGAGAATCGCTTACCATATTGAATATCTTGGTGACCTGAGCTCATTGTTCCAGCTTGTCAGAAATGCATCGGATTTTAGTCTTACTTCTGAACTGTGGTGTCGGTTGGAATCCCGTTAGTGTTTCCTGAATTCCATTCTTCGCATTGTTAATGAAATCCTGAATTCTACTGGACCTGGAGTCGAGTTCCTGGGGACCCTCAGAATTCATGCTTGACAGTGAATTATTCATAATCAGTCTGCATTTGATATTTGAGCCACAGTGCATATGCGTTCTTGGCAGTTCAGCAGAACCTGCTTCTGGTGTTCCGCTTTGACAGTTACGGATAAGCATATTTTAACTAAAAGGAGCCCAAGCTATACCGTCTTGTTTTTCCCCACTAAAGGAGCCCGAGTTTTACTGTCTTTTTTTTCCCCAGTGTGCTTCATACAGACTTTTGCCAGTCCTTATTATTTGTGTGGTATTGAAACTTGGTGTTAGTTTTCTCTCTCATTTTCCTCTGACATCAGTATTTTTAACTTTTCTAGAATAGATCTGTTAGTTGGATAGGGGAACTAATGCCCAAGAATACAGGGTTTATGGGTTCCTTTTTTTCCCTCTGATATGACTTTAAAGTATTCTGATTCATTGTCTGTTCCTTTCTTTAGAAATCTGATACAATTGCCTAGAAATCTACAGTTTGTTGTCATTGGATTAGTGCTTGTCTTTTTCAAGAATTCAGGGTGATAGTGAGTAAGTAAATAACTAAATAAATGTTGTGTTTTAGGGAAGAAAAAATCCCAGGAAAGTAAAAACAAAGCAAACAAAACCGAAGACCTTCAGCTGAAGACAGGCGAGCCAGATTCTGCTTCTGCAAATATGAGAGATTCTGCAGAAGGTAAGCTTGGAAGTTGAACTTGTATGATTTAGGTACGTATCACCAGTTACTATCAGTCTCCTTGGGATGCCCTTCTGAGACTTCACCCAAGAACCGGAGTGGGTTAACGGTAGAAGGCTGCCTGAATTTAGTATGGTGAACTGAGCTTTCCACATCCCACCTTTCCTTAAAAATATTATTAAAGGCCGCCTTTGTTAAAAACGAAATTATTCCCTGGTTAAAATGAAATGAAACATATACTGTATGATTACATTTATAAATAACTTACAAAGTTCAGAACCATCAAAACAAATCACCGGTGATAGAAGTCAGACGGCTTCTGGGGCACTGGCACTAGGCCATCCCTGAGCTGGGGGAAAGGGTACATCAGTATATTTACTCCGTAGATGTTTTATCTAGCTTTATACTTATGGTTTATATACTTACATTGTTATGTTTTGCATTTCCGTTAAAAACTTGCTTGAAATATCAAACACCTTTGGTTTTACATATCAGCATGGAAAGCGTGCACAGTGAAGAGTGTTCTCGTTTTCATGTGTGTGGTTTTTTTTCAAGATTTATTTGAGAGAGAGAGGGAGCACGAGTGGGGGTGAGAGGGCAGAGGGAGAAGCAGACTCCCTGCTGAGCAGGGAGCCCACCGTGGGCTCATCCTAGGACCCCGGCATCACATGCCCCTTGTTTTTTGTTAGAAATTAAATTCCTATTTTATTTCTTCATGTTTCTCCACACCAGATTTTCTTCTTTATCATCCCTTCTGAGGACTGATACTCTAAGCCGTCCATGACGTGAGAATTCAGAGAGAGAGACATGGACTGCAAGTTCATCAGAAAGGGAGATTGCTCTGTGCTCCTTGCAGTTGAGCAACCATATTGAGACCGTTCATAAAAGAAATGAAGGAGGC